>ML285307.1:0-12077 GCA_005239495.1 Nicotiana undulata
GGACTCCATGAGGTACACATGGTGGTATTTGCATCGAAAATATGATGTTGGTTATGTCTCACTAATTCAATTGAGATGGCTTAGCCGATCGGGCCGAGATCAGACTCCATGTTGTACTCATGGTGGCATTTACATCGAAAATATGGATATATCATGATGTTGGTAATGTCTCACTTGGGATGGCTTAGCCGGTCGGGACGAGACTGGACTCCGTGTAAAAGACACGATGGAATTGTAAAATGGTGGCACTTGGCTTTAAAAGAAATGTTAACCGAAAAGATGGAAAGATGAAATATGAAACCATGAAACTCTTACTTGTGTCCCTCTTATTTCTATGCAACATTATTTGATTTCCTTGACTGCCTTTCTGCTTCTTTGCTGATTGTTCTAACCATCTTTCTTTCCTTGAGGTATGAAAGAAGCTTACCCCACGGCGATGTTGTAATTCCTCTCCACCTTATAATCGGTTCTCCTGGAAACTGAAATCGAACCATCTTTTCTCTACAATCAACATTAGCATAACAAGAAGCCAACCAATCCATACCCATAATAACATCAAACTCAGTCATGCATAACTCTATCAGATCTGCTATGATATGATGACTATATATAACCATCGAAAAATTTCTATATACTTGCTTAGCTATGACATAATCTCCTACCGGTGTAGCTACCTCAAATGGTTCTATCAACTCAGGTTCTATTCTGATTCTAGTAGAAACAAAAGGGGATACATATGATAAGGTGGAACCTGGATCTATCAATGCATATACGTCCAGGGAGAAAATCGATAATATACCTATAATCACACTCGGTGACGCCTCCTGATCCTGCCTACTAGCCAAAGCATATATGTGGTTTGAAGGACCGCTAGAACTGGAAGCTTCGCCACGACCTCTACCACGGCCTGCTGGTTTCTAAATACCTTGCCCCATAGGGCGCATAGCTACAGAAGAAGATGAACCATCAACCGATCTAGTAGGCTGAGTCATACCACATGTACCACCTCCATAAGGACACTCTCTCATTATATGGCCTTGATGACCACAAGAAAAATAAGCACCCGTAGTAAGACGACATTCCCCAAAATGGGGCCTACCACACCTAGAACACCGAGGCAAAGGTGGCCTCGACTGAATCGAACCCCTGTTCATCTGTGAACTTGAAGCCTTGGAGCTCTGACCAGCTCTTGAATACCTTGTGCGCTTGAATCTCCTACATGTGAGTTGTGGGGGTGCACTCTGTGCTTGTTGGGAAGAATATCTAACATGCTGCTGAGGCTTCCCGCCTCGAAACTCACTAAGATAACTCGCCGATCTAGTCCTATTATACTGGCCTCTATTATGAGGCTTCCCGCCATATGTCCATGACTTACTTTGTTTCATCCACTAATTGTTATCCAACAAATCTGAAATATTTCATTTGTTAAATTACCACTCTACTACATCTATACTCTATTCCCACATTTATTTAATTATACCCACACTTAATTTCTTGATCTCAATTCACTTAAATATGGACCACTTTTAACACACCTCATATACTCATTGTCAGAATCATGTGGTATAATCCATAGCCTCTTTATACATATACCAAATATTATTCACAATCACGGTCGTCACATTTTTTAAGTCCTAAATTATTTCGGGACCTTATCCTTTTGTACACCAATCTCTTTATTTGCATACTTGAATAGACCAAATTCTCCGGTGCGAGCGGTTCGAACCATAACCCGAAAGTATGAGTATAATATTGATGAAACTTATACTATTAGATTTGCTTAACCTATAAACTTCGTGCCACTTACCTATCACATGTTGAGCATCACATAATTACTTATAACCTCAAAATAATCTTGTCCTCCGAGCTTACGTCGGTTAACTTATGAATAATCCAACATACAGAAGTACGGGATATAACAGCTTCGCCTTCATAGTGGCATTTCTGGGAATTATGGTCTTCCCAAACGAGGAACGGACAATTGATACTGCATAGTTAGCGTTGTACAGGTTCTAACTACCAAAGAACATCATACTCTTGCCCCGATCATTCTATCAGACATTTATCAGGTGTTGACTTTGTGTAAGTCCGGGGCAAAATTCTTTGAAGGGTGCAATATTTTGTTGCAAATGTGGTTGATTGAGCATCTCCGACATCACCCCAAGTTCATGAGCTATGGTCCGAGCAAGTTACGAAGAAAGAGTAAAATATTACAACTCTCCAAAAGGGTGGAAGCCTGGATATCCCACTTAAGATCTTTAAACGCAAGTCAAATTAAGTGGACTTTGGGTTGGCTCCCGGTAAGAGAGGTGATACATTTGTCGGCCCTAAAACATTATTTGTTGTTCTTGGGTTTGAGAAGTGTCCATTCGTATGCGCCATAGAGAGTTATAAGAAAGCTAGGAAGGTACCAAGTAGTGCCTGAGGATGAAGATTTGAGTGTGAAAGTGATTGAACTACACCCTGAAGCCCCACTCCATGAGTCTTTAATCTAACAAATTTGGAACGATTGCCGCTACTTCAAAGATCATACATAGGTACCAGATCTTGCGAAAGGTGAGATAACTCTGGGTTATGCTATGTGGTTTGGGAAGAGATCTCCCGTGGATGATTAGCCAGAACCCGAGCCCAAAAGACCCGCAAAAAGGTTGCATATTCAAGCCTTTGATGATAAAATCCAAGAACATTTGGCTTAGGGTGAATAGGAAAAGGGATACAAAGCAACTATTCATGTCTTAGAAGAAAAGTTGAGAAACCTCAATTTTGAGAAAGACTTACAAGCACAAGAAGCTGAAGGTGAAAAGAAGAGTCTGGTCCGCGAGAATTAAGCCATTCGTGTTCGGCTTCAACAGATGAAGAAAGCCTCTGAAGTGCCGGAGAGAAGTTGGAAAGACCAGAAAACCATTGCCAATCTGATGGAAAAGGTGCAAGATTATGATTCCATCTTGGCAAAGACTGAAAAGGTGTTGGACGAAGCCAAGAAAAAAATCATACATTTAAATGAAAAAACCGAATCTAGTAAGGATCACCAAGTAACAAAATTTGAAGAAGAGAGGGATCAATTCGAGAGAGAGAGAGAGAGAGAGAGAAGACCCATCGGGTACGTTCGGAAGCTCAAATCCATGCACAGTTGGAAGAAATGAGAAGGTACACTGGAGAATACCAGCATGCAGATTTTGATAGGGAGAGGGCCCAGGAAAGACTCGAGTACGCTAGACTTCGGGCTCAATTGGAGTCAGATTTAGATCGTGAGGGCCATATAAGAGAGATAGTCACAACTCGCCAGTAGCAGTTACAAGATCAAGACCAGAATTTTCTGTACTTAAGAGAGCAAGTCCATGATTTGGTTGTTTAAACCGCTCAAAGTTAGGTAAACTGCCAAGGGATGGATTATGAGAAGTTTTTGGAGCATGCACCTACTTTTGCCCGTCATCTTGCAGCAGAGTTAGAGAGGATGTACCGTACATTGGGGGGTCATCCAGGGCAAGCCCCACCATGAGAAGATGTGCCAATGGTTGAAAGCAAAAAGATTGTGGAGTTGAAACATAGTCTAGTTGTTAGAACTTTTCGTGTAGCAGTTATGTGTAGTTTGAGTAATTGTTGGGTCTTTTAATCTTGTCAGAGTTTGTTAAGTCATTTTCAATGTAATGTCCTTTCTGTCATTGTATTTGAATTGTTTCGTTTTGTTAAACAAAAATAAATAAAAAATAAAAAACCAAGACTATTATTGTTTTGCCCCTAAAATATATAATGGTCTGATTCATGCGGCGTCATGATACATAGAAAACCCTCATCGGATGCGACCATATCCATAATTAATCTGAAAAAATTGAGAGACAATCTAAAAAAAGGATAGAAAAAGAGCATTAAATTCAAGAGGAAATAAACCAATAAGCCGGGATGAAGCATGAAGCCTTCCAAGATCATTTTAGAAATGAAAATGGCATTAGGTGCATGACATACAATGTGTGATTAATATCTGAAAAATGCCTACCTCTAACAAGTTTGTTGTTGGTCATTCTGGAGATAAAGTTAAACAGAGGTGGTTGGTTTGTAGTTTAAACTGGCGACTCATCCTTACAACACGAGATCAAAAGGAAAAAGTAGAATGGCAAACAACAGTGAGAATGAGTCAAATAATGATGATGTCCATGGACAATTGGTCAAACAAGGTTCGGGACTGGTTGAAGTTAAGAATGTTGAAGCAACAATTGGCAGAGATGTACCACTCTATGGTGAATGGACAGACACCGCCCCCACTACCCATAGGGCCTTCGGATAATCTTCATAGAGTGTCAGTTGCAAATCAAGTGCCCATCTCCATAACAAGTAATCCATTGTACCAACCTGGATTCAGTCTAAGCATAAATCTTCCCACTATCCCTAGAACCTCCATTCCACGTCCTCCAACCACACCCCTCATAAATGACCCACCTACTGTACCCATTGTCCATGCTTTCATTGTTCCTCAACCGGCTCTTGCTCAAAAGTCCAACAATGATACACAACTGAATGCTCATGATGCCCAGCATTGCTCTCCAGAACTGGCTTTCAAGGTTCCAGATTCATACAAGCATACTCCTCAGAATGTGTTCCCAATCGAGATCAAAAAGCCCGACAAGAATATGGAACAAGAGAAATGACAAGAAAAATGAAGAGCCTGGAATAAACCATGAGAAACATACAAGGTTTGGGAGGCCACAAGAGTGTTTTGTATAACGATCTATGCATGTTCCCCCATGTTCATTTGCCACCCGGCTTCAAGACCCCCAAGTTTGACAAGTATGATGGGCATGGTGATCCTATTTCCTATTTGAAGAGGTATTGTAACCAATTAAGGGGAGCAGGAGGCAAAGAAGAAATACTCATAGCTTATTTTGGGGAAAGTTTGACACGAATTGGTACAGAGTGGTTCATAGATCAACATCTCTCACTAGCATGTTTGAAACGACATGGCTCAAGATTTTGTCCAACAGTTTCAGTACAATATTGATATAGTGCCAGACCGCTCCTCTCTCGTCAACATAAAGAAGAAACCAACAGAAAGATTTAGAGAATATTCAATCAAGTGGAGAGAGCAGGCTACTAGGGTCAAACCACCAATGAAAGAGGCAGAAATGATTGACAATTTTCTCCAGATCAGGATCCTGAATACCTCCATTACATGTTGGATGCCATTGATAATTCTTTCACTGGGGCGATTAAGATTAGTGAAATAGTTGAGAATGGCATGAAGTCGGGAAAAACTTTGAGTCAGGCAGCTCTTAAGGTGACCACACAAGCAATTTAAAGTGGATCAGGCAGTTTCGGAAATCGAAAAAAGAAAGAGGAAGGATCCATGATGGCATATGGGTTCGGGGAGTTCAAAGAGGAATAGTTCCTTCTTATGTGCAATTCCAGCAAGGACAATCCAATTATTCTCAACATTACTATCCACCTCAGGGTCGCCAGTACTCAGTTCCCCCACAACAATACACAGTGTTTAATGCTCAGGCTTATGCTAGGCCTCCCAATCACCAACAATGGTGGGCACCGATTCCACAAGGCTCCCATCAACTCCAGCTAAATTTTCAGGTGCCATATAATCCTCGTCCTCGACAGGGATATGTGAGAGAACAAGAGCCAAAGAAAGAGTTCACCTCAATTGGAGAATCATATATAAGCCTATTTCGAAAATTGATGCAGTTTCGGTTGATTGAACCTATCATGCCACGTTATGTGAATTCAAATTTGAAAGGTTTTGACTTAAATGCAAAATGTGAATATCGCTCTAACACCCAAGGTAATAGTATTGAAAGTTGTTGGACGTTAAAGAAATTCATTGAAGATTTGATTGAAGCAAAGGCAATTGTGGTGACAAACAATGAGGATACTCATAATATTACAAATAATCCACTCCCAATGCATAATAATACACATTTTATTGGGATGATTTGTGATGATCGAGATTATGAGCAGTCTGGCAAGACAGAGATGGTTGTTGGAGCCATAGGGAAAGAACCAAAAGTGATATGAAGCCCGCCGCAACTGGCACCATTGATTGTGAAAGGTGCGAGTTCTAGATTGAACAAGGCAGGTTTGAAAAAAACGATTCTCTATGTCCATGGAAGCACAAAAAATGTTGAGGTTCCATTGGGTGGGCCCAAACTTTATATCCCTGGGGGCATTCAAAAGATCATTTCGAATAATGGTTTGAGAAGTATAACAGAGCCAGTTGTGATCTGACCTGTTGCACAATTCCCAGTGACAAACACGAAAACTATTCCCTAGAATTATAACAAGAGTGTCATGACATACAGAGGAAAAGAGATAGTTGAAGAAACAGATGAAATGTGGGTCTTGACCCGCTCTGTAAGGTGCTACTCACCAGAGGAATTGAGAACAACTAAGCAAGCCAGGGAAAGTCACTTGCTAGTGAAAGAACCCATTGCAGAAAAGAAGCGGAGGAATTTCTTAAGAAGATGAAAATGCAAGACTACTCAATCATTGAAAAACTAAGGAAAACCCCTGCTTAGGTATCTTTGGTATCTCTACTTTTTCACTCGGAAGAGAATCGCCGTGTGTTGATCAAACCTCTGAACGAGGCATATGTCTCAGAAAAAACAACAGTGAATCAACTAGAAAAAATGACTGAAAGATTCTTTGAAGTAAATAGAATTACTTTCAGCGATGATGATTTGCCTGAGGAAGGCGTTGGGAACAATAGAGCTTTGCATCTTATGGTCAAATGTGAAGGGCACTACGTAAAAGGAGTCATACTTGATGGAGGATCAAGTGTAGATGTATGACCTCTTTCTACTCTACGACAGTTGAACATTGACACTAACAGAATTCGAACTAGTAATGTCAGCATAAGAGTTTTTGATAGTTCAAGAAGAGACACTATTGGGAAATCGAACTCACCATGACAATCGACCCGATTGATTTTAACATTGTCTTTCAAGTGTTGGATATGAAACTTCCTAATGATCTTCTAGGAAGGCCATGGATCCATATGGCCAGAGCTGTACCATCCACCCTACATCAAATGGTAAAATTCGAGTATGACAAGCAAGAAATTGTTGTTCATGGCGAGGGCGACTCATCCGTCTATAAAGACCCGTCCATTCCATGTATCAAGGCCAAGGAAGGATGTTAATCCATCATATATTGAACATTTGAGGTGATTGAGGTGGATCAAGTGGAAGAAAAAAACCAATTTTGCATCCGTCTTTCAGCTATATCTATGATGGTAGCTTCGCTGATGTTGAGGAATGGCTATGAATCAGGAAAGGATAAGGATTCTCTCTGCAACGAATTGTGAACCCCATCGCTCCCTTTTCGAAGAAAGATACCTTTATGATTGGGTTTTAAACCAACATCAGCTGACATAGAAAGAGCCAAGGCCCACAAAAAGAATGGTTGGAGTTTTTCCAAACCAATCCCTCACATTGCCTACTCTTTTGTCATGCCACAATGTGAAGAAGTCCAAAATCCTTCTACTCAGGATGACATTGATGAAACTAGGGTCTCAAGGAGATGTTCTATGAGATCAATATGGTTTAAGTTGGTAATGGCCCTAGCCGTTCAAGTGTTCAGTTGATTGGTCCAGATACCTCGCTCAACAACTGGGAAGCAACTCCTCTTCCCATCAAGAAGGAGTCTTGGTAACATGTTTTGTTGCTTTTTCTGTATTTGGATTATTTTAAGGGTTGTAATCCAGATATTTTAGTTTACTTGATTTGCTTCGATGTTAACCCTTTATCCTTTCAAATTCAATGAAATGAAGTTCCAGTTTTATAGTAAAATTCTGTCTTTTCATTTCCCTAATTTTTGTTACTTTCTTATCATTTTCAGTTTTGTTAATGCTGGCTTATAAAAACATGACATGCAGGCGAAATTCATGCCCAGATTTTAAAAACTAGTCTAATCTCGAAATAATGAATCAAGAAGTTGAGTATGATGAAGATGGGTCTCTTAAGGAAATAAAAAGGGGAATTGGATCAATTTGAGAATAAGCCTAAGCCTAACTTAAATGAAACTGAGGCAATTAACCTGGAAAGTCCTGAAGAAACCAGAGAAACAAAAATAAGCATTCATACTGAACAAAAGAAGAGAGATGCCATAATTCAAATTTTGTTCGAGTACAGAGATGTATTTGCTTAATCGTATGATGACATGTCGGGTGTGAGTGTTGATTTAGTGGTTCATAATCTTCCCACATACCCTAATTTTCCACCAATCCAACAAAAACAAAGGAAGTTTAAGACAAACATGAGTGACAAGATTAAAGAAGAAATCATAAAGCAACTAAGTGCAAATGTGATTAGGGTCGTCCGATATACTACATGGTTAGCAAATGTTTTGCCGGTTCCAAAGAAGGGTGGGAAAATCAGATTTTGTGTTGACTATAGGGATATAAACAAAGCAAGTCCAAGGGACAACTTTCCCTTGCCCAACATTCATATCATTGTTGACAAGTGTGCTAAACATGAGATCCAATCTAGGATTGTTATGTCGGGTATCACCAAATTCTCATGGATGAAGAAGATGCAGAAAAGATCGCCTTCACCACTCCATGGGAAACTTATTGTTATAGAGTCATGCAATTTGGTTTGAAGAATGCAGGGGCAACTTACATGAGGTCCATGACTACCATATTCCATGGCATGATGCACAGAGAGATTGAAGTGCATGTTGATGATGTGATCATTAAGTCCAGAACACAACTTGACCAAGTGCAAGACTCGAAAAAGTTCTTTGAAAGGCTACAAAGGTACAATCTCAAACTCAATCCAGCCAAATGTGCATTTGGAGTTCCTTCTGGGAAGCTTTTGGGTTTTATAGTTAGCCAAAGAGGCATTGAGTTAGATCCCTCCAAGATAAAGACCATTCGAGAGCTGCCTCCCCCAAAGAACAAAACAAAAGTCATGAGTTTACTCGGGAGGTTGAACTACATCAGGAGGTTCATTGCGCAACCTACAACCACATGTGAGCCCATTTTCAAGTTGTTGAAAAAGAACGCTGCTATCAAGTGGATAAATGTGTGCCAGGAAATATTTGATAAGATCAAGGAATATTTATCAAATCCCCCTGTTTTGGTCCCGCCGGAACCTGGCAGGCCTCTATTTTTATATCTTTCAGATCTTTCAGTAATGGATAGTTCCCTTGGTTGTGTTCTTGGTCAACATCATGCCACTGGCTAAAAGGAACAAGCAACCTATTATTTGAGCAAAACGTTCACTACTTATGAGGCCAAATACACTCTTTTGGAAAGTGCATGTTGCGCCTTAACCTGGGTCGCCCAAAAGCTTATGGATTACCTTTTGGCCTATATAACAGACCTCATATCCCGAATGGATCCCCGAGGTACATCTTTTAGAAGCCGATGCCAAATGACATATTGGAAAAGTGACAAATCTTGGTCACACCGTTTGATATTGTTTATGTCACTCATACTTCCATGCATGTGCAAGCTTTGGCTGATCATCTAGCATAAAACTCGGTTAATGATGAGTATGAATCTTTGAACACATACTTCCCAGATGAAGAGGTTAATTTAGTTGGAGAAGTAGTCCAAGATGACAGTCAAATTTGGAAATTATACTTTGATGGGGCTGTCAACATCAAAGGTGTAGGGATTGGGGTAATTTTTGTATCACTTGATGGAAAACATCACCCTGCCACAGCGCGACTTCGTTTCCTCTGTACAAACAACACGACAGAATACGAAGCTTGCACCATGGGTTTGAACATGGCAATAAACCTAAATGTGCATGAACTATTGGTGATGGGAGATTCAGATTTGTTATTCGGCAGGCTCAAGGTGATTGGGTGACTCGAGACATCAAGCTCATTCCATATAGACAATGTGTGGAGGATCTTAGCAAAAGATTAAAATCCATCAAGTTCAGGTACATTCCTAGGTTTCACAATGAATTAGTTGATGCCTTGGCCACCCTGGCCTCAATGCTTCCATATCCGGGTAATGCTCACATTGACCCATTAGAAATTCAAATACGGGATCAACATGGTTATTGGAATACAATTAAAGCATAACCAGATGGTGAACCATGGTACTATGATATTAAACAGTATCTGAAAACAAAAGAATATCTGAAACATGCTAATAGGGATCAAAAGAGAACTATTAGGCGACTCTCTAATGGTTTCTTTTTTAGTGGGGAAATCCTATACAAAAGGACTCCAGATTTGAATTTGTTGAGATGTGTGGATGCCAAAGAAGCTGAAATGATTATGAATGAAGTGCATTCTGGAGTATGTGGTCCGCACATGAATGGATATGTTCTAGCAAAGAAAATCCTTCGGGCAAGATATTATTGGCTTACTATGGAGCGAGATTGCTTTCGCTTTGTTCGCAAGTGCCACCAATGTCAGATTCACAGTGACTTGATTCACTCACCTCCTTCAAAGTTGTATCTTATGTCGACTCCTTGGCCTTTGTTGCTTTGGGTATGAACGTAATTGGACCAATCGAGCCAAAAGCTTCAAATGGGCACAAATTCATCTTTGTTGCAATTGATTACTTCACCAAATGGGTGGAAGATATTACATTGAAAGCACTTACCAAGAAAGCAGTAGTAGAATTTGTTCACTCCAACATCATCTGTCATTTCGGTATTCCAAAAATCATTATCATGAAGAATGCTGCTAATTTGAATAGTCATCTGATGAATGAGGTATATGAACAATTTAAAATTAAGCATCACAATTCTACTCCTTACCGGCCAAAAGCTAATGGAGATGTTGAAACCGTGAATAAGAACATCAAAAATACTCTTAGGAAGATGGTCCAAGGGTCTAGACAATGGCACGAGAAACTTCCTTTTACTCTTTCGGGATACCAGACAATCGTCCGTACATCAGTTGGCGCAACGCCCTACTTATTAGTTTATGGCACTTAAGCGGTCATACCTGTTGAAGTTGGGATTCCCTCTCTCCGAATCATTTTTGAAGAAGGGATCGAGGACACTGATCGGGTCAAGTCCCGATTGGAACAATTGAGTTTGATTGATGAAAAGTGTTTGGCGGCAGTTTGTTTTGGTCAGTTATACCAACAAAGAATGGCACGCGCTTACAATAAGAAAGTGTTCCCAAAACAATTCGAGGTAGGACAACTTTTTTTGAAACGTATCTTTCCGCACCAGGAAGAAGCAAAAGGAAAGTTCGCCCCGAATTGGCAAGGTCCTTACCTCATCAATAAAATTGTCACGACCCAAAACCGGTCTCGGTCGTGATGGCACCTAACGGCGAGGTTAGGCAAGCCAACGAACAACAATAATAATGAAAATGCGGAATACAATAACAACATGGGGTAAGGCCGTAGAAACAAGCTGAACCACATCTAGGCCCAATACATATACAACCCCGATAACTACAACAAATGTGTGCCAGGACTAGTGTCACAGTGTCAACGGGCAGCTACAGAGATACAACAGTAGAAATACATATACAAAATATACAAGTCGCAGTCTGGAACAAAAGACTGAGCAAAATGAAACTGGGAGGCTCCAGAGGTGCTGTCAGGAAAACGCCAAGGAGACAGCTCACTGTGTGGAGCGACGCCGCGATCAATACCTATCAGCTGACGGACAAACAGACGAACCAGCCTCAATACCTGCACAGTCAAGTGCAGAAAAAAGAAAGAAAGTGCAGCATGCGTACATATAAACAAATATGTACCCAGTGAGTATCCCGTCTAAACTCGTAAAGAGTAGTGACGAGAGGTAGAATACATACTCACTAAGGTCCAGTACATAAATAAATAAATAAGGTACATGCTGAGCAGTAAATCATGTGAGAAAATACATCAAGTAAGGACATGTAATCAACAAACATGTAACTGATCTTAACATAACCTTTCTTTGTAAATTGATCATAGGTATCACTTGTTTCCTTTCTCATTATCGGAAATGTCTTATCTTATTATCTCAATTGTTCACTTTCCAGTACTCAGTACCCTTTCTCAACTCACCATCGTACGATCCCAACTCAATGCAATGCTTATGTATGTATATATGTATATAACCGACACGGACAAGACTATCGGCCGAAGTCATAAGGGTGGGTCATAAGGA
>ML285308.1:0-25373 GCA_005239495.1 Nicotiana undulata
AAAGCATGACGAGCCAGAGTAATGAACCGAGTCTCGTACTGAGTAACGGTCATGGAACCCTGCAGGAGGCGCTCAAACTGCCTCCGTAGCTCCTCTCTCTGAGTAATGGGAAAAAACTTCCCCAAGAATACCTCCGTGAACAGTATAAATATCAATGGCAAGGTAATTTCAATATAATAGAAATGCAGGACAATAATGCTCAACGAGGGGGTACATATGAATATTAAACACACAATTGCCCGGCAAGGGTCTCAGCTATACCAATCTCAACAGAGTATCTTTGACAACAAATATTCATCCTCAACAATAATTTACGTCTCATTCTTTCAACACAACAAACAACATACTATTACAAATAATGGCAATTTCATAATATACAAGACATGGAAAAAAAGCTACGATTGCTATCATGTTAGACTCACGGTCATGCTAGACTCTCATCACATAGGTACTCGTCACNAGTTAGGCAAGTCACTTACCTCGGGTCCAAGATAGAGCGATCAACCCTCTAACACCGTCTTTCCCTTATAATCCGGCTCTTAAACGATATTATCTAGACATATTCAACTCAAGTATATCAATAATGACTCAATAACTCAAACCCATGGCCTAATTACCCATTTCTAATAATTCTTCCTAAAATTCCAAAATTTGACCCCGGGCCCACGTGATCGAAACTCGAGGTTCGGACCAAACCCCGATCACCCATATCCCCACGATTAAGAATATACCATTTGTTTTAAGATTCGACCCCAAATTGGGGTTGAATCATCAAAACATCCCAAAACCTAGGTTCTACCCAAAAGCCCCAATTTTCTAATTGATTTCATGAGTTTAAGCCTAGGTTTCTAGTGATTAATGATGGATAATGGAAGAAAACGAGGTTACGAAGTTTACCCGAGTAGCAATGGAGGAAAATGAACTCAAGGCTCGCTAAGGGAGGTTGGGGATGGAGGAGAGGGCTGAACTTTGAAGAATTCCCGTGCAAGTGTTCTATTTTGGACATAAGAATTAACTGGGCGATTTTCGCACCTGCGGAAGGGGGCTCGCACCTGCGGTATCGCAGGTGCGGAAAAAGGATCGCACTTGCGGACTTGGGCCAGCCCAGAAGGGGCCGCACCTGCGGAAGGGAAGCCGCTCTTGCGGAGTTTGGTCGCCCCTGCGGGAAAACTCGCACCTGCGATAGCCCAGACCGCACCTGCGGTCACGCGCCTGCGGACTTTGGGCATGGGGCTGGGGATCGCACTTGCGAGGCTGGGACCGCAGGGGCGGTCCCGCACCTGCGGCTGGGCAACCGCACCTGCGGTCACACCAGCTGCTGTGCACCAGNACCAACAAGTCCTATATCACTAAGCGAACTCGCTCGAACTTTTGGAACACGAAAAACAACAGCGGAACTCAAAATCAAACCCCGAAACTTATTTAATCAATCTTAAGAACTTTAAAATTCTAGAATTCACTTCAATACGTCGAACCGGCCTAAACAGCTCGGAAAGACTTCAAACTTTACAGACAAGTTATAAATGACACCACAGAACTATTTCCAGTCTCGGAATCTCATTCGGATCTTGGGAACATAACACCACTTTCCAAGCCACATTTCAAATTCTTTAAAACCTCAAAGTCTCATTTTTTGATCGAAACTACTCAATTCACGCTCGTTTCACACCAAGTTCCACAGATAGGACAAATAATATATAATAAACCTATTCCGGGCTCCGGAGCCATAATACGGGCCCGGTAACACGATTTTCACATAATTATTCATTTTCAAAATCCTTTATTATTTTCAGAAAACAATTTCCTTTAAAAATTCATTTCTCGGGCTTGGGACCTCAGAATTCGATTCCGGGCATATGCCCAAGTCCCATATTTTCCTACGGACCCGCCGGGACCGTTGAATCACGGGTCCGGGTCCGTTTACCAGAAGTGTTGACCAAAGTCAACTATATTAATTTATTAATTATCAAAACTCATTCTTTTATCAGTTTTTCACATATAAGCTTCCCGGTTACACGCCGGGGCTGCGCACGCATATCGAGGTGAGGCTAACGGAGGCTCTCAAAGCCTCGAAACACATATATAGCTTAAATTACATAAGGTGACCTTTTGGGTCATCACATCAAGTATTCATAACACCGAATCACTATCATAAACATCGAATTACACCTCAAATCACATAAAATTTCTCAACCTTTCTCAAACTTCACATTTTCCCACTTTTAGTTCGAATCACATCGAAATCAAATTTGTTTGTCACCAAACTTCACAGATCATTCATATTACACATATTGGGTTTATTCTGGCTCCGTAACCATAGTACGTCCTCAATTACACAGGTTTCCATCATATTTCATTTTCACAGCCTTTATATTTTTCAGAAAACCATTTTCTTTATAAAATTCATTATTTCATCAATATTTTTCACATAAAGGCTTCCCGGATACGCGCCCGGGCTGCGCTACACAACGAGGTGAGATAAAAGGAGGCTTTCACGACCTCGACACACAGATTTAGATAAAATTATATGGGATGACTATTCGGGTCATCACAAATGTAGAGAACAGTTTTTCACGAAGACACTTCCCTAAAGAAAGCAATGTGAGCGAAGTTTAGCTTAAGAGACTGTATGTTCCAGTTATACAAAGTGTCACCCTCGCGAGTAGGGAAATTTATTATACTTGGTATGAAAGGATTACCGCATGACGAGTAAGGGTCATCGATAATGTGAAAAGACGCAAAAGATGAAGAGGTGAAACATCTATACGTAGATCATCATAGCACTAAATCTTAGTACTCCCCTAAATGGGGGAATATGGTGTATTGTGACATTATGTCAGAATTAAGTAATTCTAGTAACTATGGAATAGTAAGGAAGAATGCGAAAAAATAATGAGAAAGGAATGAGATTGCACTTATTCAAATCCTATAGATATGCTACGACTCCAGAATATTATGCAAGCATGACGTCAAGGAGAGGAAGTAAGGGTTCCGGCCCGGGATATTTTTGATAAATAAAGAGCCAGTGCGAGAGGTAAGTTAAGACAAAAGAAATAAGGAAAGAATGATTAAGCGGAATACTGATGGAGAATGGGCCAACGAGTAGTCAGTAGTTGATTCAGGAAGAGTCTAGTTATGACTAGACAAGAGGATAAGGATTTTCAGCCTCTCAGATATGACATTGTAATACTTGAGAAATATTCAGATAAGAGTTGGGGTAGTTAAAGGTACCGTATAAGTCTTACGGAAATAAAAGAGAGTGCCATTGGCAAATCATTCAAAATATCAGTTCACGAGCAACCCTATATGTACAAGGGTGTGGAGGTAAGTAGCTACGATTAATTGTAGGCGAGGAGGAACATCAAAAATTCTGTCGAATATACGATTTAATAAGCTCACATCTTTACAAGAGTTAGAGGGTCCTACCTAAGTACTTATACAAAAGACTAGCTAAGGGAATAAGGAAGAACGCTTCAGCCTCAGCATAATAACCTAAAGAGGAAATGACCTTGTAAAAACATTTTCACAACAACATTGTATGCACACCATAAAAACAATTGTGCGGCACTTATCGTGGATAATGAGCGGGAAGTTAAACCAAAAGTAATGGTCAAAATCACGCGAGTTGCCAAAAAAAAATCCGGCATGCCTGGGAACTAAGATAAGCCAAGTATGCACGAAACAAGGGGCAGAAAGACCAGGAAAAGTAATTGCTTATGTTTAAATAAAGCTAAGATGGAACGAAAGGAATTATTCGATCCATGATCCAAAGTTAGTTATGTTATGAACGCACTTACGATTTCGGAGTATTATCCATGCAACATATATACTGAAATTCATACAGTCGTAGAAGACTCTAATATAAGTTAAAAGAAAGAATTGAGCCAGGGCATAGATAAAGGATTGAATAATTAGAAGATTATTATCACAAACCAAATTCCCAACCCTTAGGGATGGTGATGGCACCTAACACCACACTTGCTAGGCAAGCCAATGTTAGAATCCATTTAACAATATACCACGATTCCAGTACTAAAGCATGAATAACTTAAATAAAAACAAATTTTGGACTGTCATAACTTTCATCAATTCCCAAATTTTTCTGAGTTATCATAACTCCCACGATCTCAATACTCGTACTTCTCAAAATCTCAAAACTGAATAAATATTAAACCATTATATGAAAAGAGTTACGAACTTAATTGAAAAATAAACTTTATAAATACCCCAGGGTCTGATGTCACAAATCCACAAAAGACTAAGAATACTACAAAGAATGTCTGAAAGGAAATACTGACTGCTCTGAATAAGTGTAAAACAGTATATGAAAATGTAGGAGAAGACTCTCGGATATCTGCGAACGCTGACAGATGTACTTCGTGTCTCCAAACGCGATCAGTTGGTCAACTAGAATCCTTACTGCTGGAAGTCGCCTAGATCTGTGCAAATAGAGCACATAGTGTAGCATCAGTACAACCGACCCCATGTACTGAGTAAGTGTCGAACCTAACCTCGGCGAAGTAGTGACGATGCTAGGTCGGGCATCAACAATATATATAAATATAATTTGTGACAACATTTACTAATAAAACTAGAAAGGAAACACGACAGTAAAATAATAAAACTGCAATGAAATAGAATACTCAGTTATAACCAATTTCTCAAAAAAATTCCAAATTTTCCGACTTTAACTTTAAATAAAAATAGTGCCAATATATATAAAGAATAGTAAAATAAACCTTTAGGATTTTCAAAACTTTATTTTCTTTGAGAATTAGTAAAACATAAATGTCCTCCCTTATCGCTCCTTGTTGCGGCGTGCAACCCGCTCCCACATGTCCTCCGTTATTACTCCTCCCAAAATATATCACCATTATTACTCATGTTGCGGCGTGCAACCCGATTCCACCTGTCCATCCTTATCACCCCTTGTTGCGGCGTGCAACTCGCTCCCACAAGACATATCTTATCAATTTATTCATAAATTTCACAACACAGGCCAAACCTTTCATAATACTTTTGTTTTCAATAAATATAACTGATAGAACTGCGTTTACCTCACAACTTTACTGAATACCTCGAAATCATGAAACCAACAGTAATATCCCAGTATATGCGTTTATTCCATAAACAGAACCAATATCCAATATCCACCCAGGTGTACATCACAAAGGAACCAGCTCAATAGCTAACACTCTTTCAATTATATACAAAAATACCCAACAACAACTCAACAAGCCAAATAATCATTGAAACGGAGTAAACATAACAGTTAAGACAATAAGGAATTAAGTGGGGCAACGGGGAAAAGGATCATGCTTTACAATGACTTGGGTGGTGCATAGGTACTGGTCACCTTACCTATACACCACACCCATGAAATCCACATAGCAAACAAGGGGGAGTCCTATTCCCTCAAGCTAAAGTTAGGCCAAACACTTACCTCGAATGCCAGAAACTCAATTCAAGCCTCAATCACTGCCTTACCCCTTGATTCCAACACCAATTCGCTCGTATCTAATCACAAGTTACTTAACTATATCAATAAATGCTAATTGAATGAAGTCTAATGCATGGAAAAGAGTTTTTCTAGAGTTTTCCCCAAAATTCAAAAACTGACACCGGGCCCACTTGGTCCAAATCCGAAGTTCGGACCAAACCCCGATTACTCATTCACCCTCGAGCCCGGGTGTATGATTGGTTTTTGAATCTAACCTCAATTGACGTCTAAATTCCCACATTTCCATGTTCTTAGGTATTTCCCCTAAATTCCAAATTTTCCCATGAAAATCTTTTTATTCTAAGATGAAATCTTGTAGTAGGATGTTAATGAATGAAGAAAACTAGTTATAAATCACTTACAATTGTTTTGGCGAAGAAACGGTCTTTAGAAAATTGCCTCTTGTGTTTTAGGGTTTTTGAAAAGTGAAAAATAGCTGAAAATTACGTTATTTATAGGTACCCCTGCCCAGGCCTCCACCGCGGTCCACGGTAAGGCGACCTCGGCCGCGAAGGCCTCATGCAACTTCTCTGAAGTTCAACCACCGCGGTCCGCGGTAAGACGACCGCGACAGTGAAGCGGCTGCAGGTTCTCTGAAGTCTTCACCACGGTCTGCACTAGGACGATTGCGGCCGCGAAGGGAGCACCGCGGACCGCGCCAGGGCGACCGCGGCCGCGCTCCAAGGTTTAGAGACCTGTTACTGCACCTGCAACACTCAGTGAATTTTAGTGTAATGCAACCCGGAACCTACCCGAAACTATCCCGAGCCCTCGGACCTCAAGCCAAAAGTGAACACAACCTCGGAAACACTTTACACACTTATTCAAGTATTCAAAACACCGAATCACTATCATAAACATCAAATCACATAAAATTTCTCAACCATTCTCAAATTTCACACTTTCCCACTTTCAGTTCGAATCATGTCGAAATCAAATTCGTTTCTCACCAAACTTCAAAGATCATTCATGTTACAAATATTGGGTTTATTCTGGCTCAGTAACCATAGTATGGCCTCAATTACACAGGTTTCCATCATATTTCATTTTCACAGCCTTTATATTTTTCAGAAAACTATTTTCTTTATAAAATTCATTATTTCATCAATATTTTCCACATAAAGGCTTCCCAGCTACGCACCCGGGCTGCGCTAAACAACGAGGTGAGATAAAAGGTGGCTTTCATGGCCTCGACACACAGATTTAGATAAATTATACGGGATGAGTTTTCGGGTCATCACAATTGTATCATGAATATTCCACAGCACCCATGAAAGGCTGAAGTAATAACTAATACTAGAAGGTCGCAGATCAGAAGACAACTTAAGCCTACATGAAGGCTGATCAGAAGAAAGAAGAAATTAAAGAGTTTAATCAACTAATTAAATTAGGATTTTGATTATTGGACCCGGAAAATTATAGGAATCGTGATTGAGAACATAGCACAATAACTTTTAATATCAGAGGTAGAAGATATATAGTACAACAACCATATTCTATAACCGCTCTACGATAAAACTAGTTAGAAGAGTATCGTTCTCATAAGAAGTCAGTATGAAGCTTCCACCGGATTGTGTATGCGCTAGAGGTGCGAGTATTATAAAAGATCTTCAAGTTTGGGATATGAATTATACCTATATGGAAGGGAGGTCTTGAAAGAGAGAGAATATGTGATGCACGGTTTTAAGGTAAGTACGGGAAAGATGAAAAATGTACGAGATACTCAAATGTAGAAGGTTGTGAATAGTCCATACTTCAGATAAAAGGCCAGAAGTGCTGAGACTGGGTATCCAGGAATAATAGCAGTTTCATTAGTGCCATACTTTCCAGCTTATGGTTTCTAGGTATCGAGAGATCTAGTTAAGAAAGAAAAGAATAGTTGGAGATGATGTGATGTCTCGCTTGATGTTCTAGAATAACATAAGGAAATATATGGTGCAAGCAAGTTGAAGGAAGGTTTCGAGTAGTATAAATAAATATGTGTAGGTCGCAAGTTAAGTATGGTAAATCGATGAGGTTTTAGGAAGACAGGAGTAAGGATAAGAAAGGGTGAGTGAGAAGGTGACAAGAATGGATAAGTTCTCGAGATTAAGCCCATGACAAGAAGACAACTGATGGGTTATCTAAAGCTCAGTATAGCCTGAGTAACTCAAAGGAGTTTAAGACTAGTAGCATGTAGAGAAGATGGAATGATGCCTTGGTAGTAGAATGAGGATGAAATTGTGACAGATAAAGGATGACGTTTGGGCCTTCGATTGAGTAATGATTTGAATAAAAAAAAAGATTTCACGGGCGGCACAGGATTAGAATACCCATAAGAAGAATCACATTGGGATGATATGAAATGCGGTTATGGAATTATAGTATCACCCCTAGGTGGATCAGTCTAATTACTCCAGATATCCCCGATGAGACGTGGGCCCTAGTGACACTATTATATAAGAGGTCAAGTTATTAGTGGTAGATTATTGATCAACCTTAAGGTGAATCAACAATAGATGGATAAAGTTCCAACGTATGAGATGAGATAAGGATTCCATCCTTTAGATGAACAATAATAAAGAAACATTGAAGGACTTGGATTTATACATGTATGGTAAGAAGCAAGAGAATAACCTGGAATTGGGTAGCAGACCTCGATAATAATAAAACCAAGGTAAGAGTTATGGTATAGTATGACCTACACTAGATGCAGTAAAATCATGTGGATGGATAGCCAGGTCTATGAAATAAGATAAAGCAATATTTGTAAGTTCGACAAAGTACCGAGCAAAGAACTTCAGTATACCTATAGATGTCTAGAGGGATATCTTGTCAAGCTCTGTATACGTTTACAAAGTGAGGCATAGAGATTGGCCAAAAAAACTGGAGGAAAAAGGTATTAATAGTCGCACAGGCACACTTCAAGGTAAGAGTTGTACAGGCTGCGTGATAGAAGGTAGCAACAATTATGAGATTCGAAGGATTCTAACCACGAGTCGTAGTGTGAGAAAGAGGCCTAAAAGGGGGAATGCCCTGGCATTTGGAATTCATTCGCAGAACATTTTCTTAGATGGAAAGAGGAGCACTAAAGTATTCGTAAGACATAGGTTATGAAAATGATAAGTGCATCAGTCAGCATTCGAGGACGAATGTTCCAAAAGGGGAATGATGTTACACCCCATATTTTCGTACGTGGAAGTACGCCATGAGTAAATTGATATAAGCTCGGAAATGAGATATTACATCCCGCATTTTTATACGTTAAAGTTTCGTCGTAAGTTAATTAGTGTAAGCTCGGGAATGAGATTATCTTGAGATTATAAGTATTATAGTATTTCAAACAAGTGATAAGTAAATTCGTGAAGGTAAGAGGGTAAGCAAATCGATAAAAATGATTTTCATCGAAGTTTGTCATTTTGTGATTAACATACGGTACAAGCTATAATACCCCGTATTTATGGACTAGTGCCATACAAGGTACAACACGACCATGATAGTAAGATGTATAAGGTATGTTAAAAGTGGGTAGTATTTTAAGTAATTTGAGATAATTCTTAATTATGTGGGTAGTTGGTTAATTATTGGTTAATGGGAGATTATCAAGTTAATCAAGTGATTAGTGGATAATTAATTTAGATATTGGATAGGAATTACATCTTCCAACATGGTAGCATATCAAAGCCAGTTGATGACTCTTAAAGGTCACTTGATAAGGCTTAGTCATCACCTTTTGAAGTATTAGTCATTGATCTCTAATTCATTTTAAGAGAGATGGATGTAAATTTGCAAGGAAACGTGATGCTTCTTTAAAATCACAAATTAAAGATGGTCATATTCATCAAGGTAACGGTCTTAAGCAATATTTCATACGAAATTATATTGTGTAACAACAACGGGATTTTGCAATTCTAAGGTAGTACTGTGCAATCCATCTCAAAAATATCATAAAAAAATTTCCCTACTTCGATCCACCGTTACGCGTTGTCGCAATCAACAATGTTAAAGGGATTGTCAAGATAATCAGTTCAGGTTTGTTAAGGATAAACCTTTCCTTCATTTTGGCATGATCCCGTAATTACATATGTTTGATAACGAGGCATAAAGAGAAGTTCAAACTCTCGAATTTATATACATTATCCTTCTCTCCTAAGTTACACTATTCTCCATTATCGGGACTTCATATTCAATTGAGTATTGTCTTCTTCCAATTAGGAGAGTTGAGAGGCTATATATACAGTATTACTGTATTTTCACTACCATCGAGCTATAATCGATGGGCAGCCCCTATTGGGAAACCTCCTCTCATATGGTAAGTTATATACCGAGCCTACTGTGGCCGAGTACCTATTAGCGAGCCCAGCATGGCCGAGATACAAAGCCTAGTATGGCCGAGCGCGTATGAGCGAGCCTACTAAAGTAGAGCAGTTATAAATACCGATCCTTCAGATTATCTTTGACTCCTAGTTACTTTCAGTTATATATTATCAATTCAGTTTCATCTTTAAGTTATTATGTTTCCTTACATACTCAGTACATTATTTTGTACTGACGTTCCTTTTGCCGGGGACGCTGCATTTCATGCGTGCAAATTCAGACACACAAACGAGTAGACCTCCTCAGTAGGTGTTGCCCGAGTTTCTCTTGATCGGTAAGCTCTACGTCTTTCGAAGTTTCTGGGTCTGGAGTTTTATGTATATCTTGTGTATATATGTATAAATGTTATGAATAGGTCGGGGCCCTGTTCCGATCATAGTACATCCATCAGTAGAGGCTTGTAGACATATCCTGTCATTTAGTGTAGTATGTTGTGCTTGTAAGGAAGCGTTATGAGTAATATGTGATACATGGATGGCGACGGTACACCAAAAATATGACAATATTACAGAGTCTATAGTTAAGTTAAGGAAAATACGGGAGGTGACAGGCCTTGAGACAACTAAAAAGTATAGGCCATAAAGTCATATCCTCATTTCGAGAAATAAGTCTGTGACTCTAACGCGACTACTAGAAGGAAGGTTAGACCCCAGAGTAATAGAAACCATTATTGGCTGGTGAACAAGATAAACTAAGCATGAATTAGGGACTGAGTAAGGTGATAATGGTTGACAACGTGAGAATTTCATATTTCGTTCCGGAAAAAGTAGAATGGACAACAGAAGAAGATTCATGAGAAATGCATAGAATTGTCTTTCAGGAAGACGCCTCCCTAAAGCAAGCAACTTAGCGAAGTTTAGCTTAAGGGATTGTATGTGCTGGTTATACTAAGTGTCACCATCGCGAGTAGGGAAATTTATTATCCTTGGTACGGCACTATTACCGCATGGCGAGTAAGGGTCATCGATAATGTTAAAAGATGCCAAAGATGAAGAGGTAAAACATCTATACGTAGATCATCGTAGCACTAAATCTTAGTACTCCCCTAAAGGGGGGAATATGGTGTAATGTGACATTAAGTCAAACATAAGTGATTCTAGTAACTATGGAATAGTAAAGGAAGAATGCGAAAAAATAATGAGAACGAAATGAGATTGCACTTATTCAAATCCTACGGATATGCTACGACTCCAGAACATTATGCAAGCACGACATCAAGGAGAGGAAGTAAGGGTTCTGGCCAGGGATATTTTTGGTAAATAAGAAGCCAGTACGAGAGGTAAGTTAAGACAAAAGAAATAACCCAAGAATGATTATGCGGAATGCTGATAGAGAATGGGCCAATGAGTAGTCAGTAGTTGATTCAGGAAGAGCCTAGTTATGGCAAGAGAAGAGGATACAAACTTTCAGCCTCTCAGATATGACATTGTAATACTTGAGAAATATTCAGATACGAGTTGGGGTAGTTAAAGGTACCGTATAAAAGTTACGGAAATAAAAGAGGGTGCCATTGGGAAAACTTTCAAAATATCAGTTCACGAGCAACCCTATAAGTACAAGGGTGTGGAGGTAAGTAGCTACAGATAATTGTAGGCGAGGAAGGACATCAAAAATTCCGTCGAATATACGATGTAATAAGCTCGCATCATTACAAGAGTCATAGAGTCCTACCTAAGTACCAAAACAAAAGACTAGCTAAGGGAGTAAGGAAGAAGGCTTCAGCCAAAGCATAGTAACCTAAAGAGGAAATGAATTTGTAACAAAAGTCTCACAACAACATTGTATGCACACCATAACAAAAAATGGTTCGGCACTTATCGTGGCTAATGAGCGGGAAGTGAAACCAAAAGTAATGGTCGAAATCATGCGAGTTGCAAAAAATGACCAGAAAAAGTAATTGCTTATGTTTAAATAAAGCTGAGATGGAACTAAAGGAATTATCCAATCAATGATCCAAAGTTAGTTATGTTATGAACGCACTTAAGACTTCGGATAGTGCTGCATATATAATGAAATTCATACAATTGTAGAAGACTTTGGTATAAGTTAAAAGAAAGAATTGAGCCTAGGGCATAGACAAAGGATTGAATTGTTAGAAGATTGTATCATGAATATTCCACAGCGCCCATGAAAGGCTGAAGTAATAACTAAAGCAGGAGTCGCAGATCAGAAGACAGCTTAAGCCTACATGAAGGCTGATCAGAAGGAAGAAGAAACTAAAGAGTTTAATCAACTAATTAAACCAGGAGTCTGATTATTGGACCCGGAAAATTATAGAACTCGTGAATGAGAACATAGCACAATCACTCTTAATATAAGAGGTACAAGAGAGATAGTACAACAGTCATAATCTATAATGGCTCTACGATAAAGCTAGTTAGAAGAGTATCGGCCTCATAAGAAGTCAGTATGAAGCTTCCACCGGATTGTGTATGCGCCAGAGGTACGAGTATTATAAAAGAGCTTCAAGTTGTGGATATGAATTATACCTATGTGGAAGGGAGGTCATGAAAGAGATAGAAGATGTGATGCACAATTTTAAAGTAAGTAAGGGAAACATGAAGAATGTATGAGATACTCAAATGCAGAAGGTTGGGAATAGTCCATACTTCAGATAGATAGCCAGAAGCGCTGAGACTCGGTATCCAAGAATAATATCAGTGTCATTAGTGGCATACCTTCCAGCTTATGGTTTCTAGGTATCGAGAGATCTAGTTAAGAAAGAAAAGAATAGTTGGAGACAATGTGATGTCTCGCTTGATGTTCTAGAATAACATAAGGAAATATATGGTGCAAGCAAGTTGAAGGAAAGTTGCGAGTAGTATAAATAAATATGTGTAGGTCGCAAGTTAAGTATGGTAAAGCGACGAGGTTTTAGGAAGACAGGAGTAAGGATAAGAAAGGGTGAGTGAGAAGGTGACAAGAATGGATAAGTTCTCGAGATTAAGCCCATGAAAAGAAGACAACTGATGGGTTATCTAAAGCTCAGTATAGCCTGAGTAAACTCAAAGGAGTCTAAGAGTAGTAGCATGTAGAGAAGATGGAATGCTGCCTTGGTAGTAGAATAAGGATAAAATTGTGACAGATAAAGGATGACGTTTGGGCCTTCGATTGAGTAATAATTTGAAGAAAAAAAAAGATTTCACGGATGGCACGGGACTAGAATACCCCCATAAGATGAATCACATCGAGATGATATGAAATGCAGTTATGGAAGTATAGTATCACCCCTAGGTGGATCAGTCTAATTACTCCAGATATCCCCGATTAGACGTGGGCCCTAGCAACAATATTATATAAGAGGTCAATTTATCAGTGGTAGATTGTTGATCAACCTTAAGATGAATCAACAATAGATGGATAAAGTTCCAACGTATAAATTGAGATAAGGATTCCATCCTTTAGATGAACAATAATAAAGAAACATTGAAGGACTTGGATTTATGCATTTATGAAAAGAAGCGAGAGAATAACCTGGAATTGGGTAACAGACCTCAATAATAATAAAACCAAGGTAAGAGTTATGGTATAGTATGACCTACCTAGATGCAGTAAAATCATGCGGATGGATAGCCAAGTCTATGAAATCTGATAAAGCAATATTCGTAAGTTCGGCAAAGTACCGAGCAATGAACTTCAGTATACCTATAGATGCCTAGAGGGATATCTTGTCAAGCTCTGTATACGTTTAAAAAGTGAAGCATACAGATTGGCCAAAAAAAAACTGGAGGAAAAAGGAATGAATAGTCGCACATGCACACTTACAAGGTCAAACTCGTACAAGATACGTGATAGAATGTAGCAACAATTATGAGATTGGAAGGATTTTGACCACGAGTCGTAATGTGAGATAGAGGCCTAAAGGGGGGAATGTCGTAGCCTTTGAGATTTATTCAAAGAACATTTTCCTAGATGGAAAGAGGAGCACTAAAGTATTCGGAAGACATAGGTTATGCATAATAAGTGCATCAGTCAACATTCGAGGACGAATGTTCCAAAGGGGGAATGATGTTACACCTCATGTTTTCGTACGTGGAAGTATTCCATAAGTAAATTGATATAAGCTCGGAAATAAGTTGTTACATCCCGCATTTTCATACGTTAAAGTTTCATCGTAAGTTAATCAGCGTAAGCTCGGGAATGCGATTATCTTGAGATTATAAATATTATGCTATTAAACAAGTGATAAGTAAATTCGTGAAGGTGAGATGGTACGCGAATCGAGAAAAAATATTTTCATCGAAGTTTTTCATTTTATGATAAAATATGGTACAAGCTATAATACCCCGTATTTATGGACTAGTTCCATACAAGCTACCACATGGCCATGAAAGTAAGGTGTATAAGGTATGTTAAAAGTGGGTAGTATTTTAAGTAATTTTAGATAATTCTTAATTATGTGAGTAATTGGTTAATTATTAGTTAATGGAAGATTAGCAAGTTAATCAAGTGATTAGTGGATAATTAATTCCAATATTGGATAAGATCTACATCTTCCAATGTGGCAGCACATCAAAGCCAGTTGATGACTCTTAAAAGTCACTTTATAAGGCTTAGTCATCACCTTTTGAAGGCTTAGTCGTTGATCTATAATTAATTTTAAGAGAGATGATATAATTTTGCAATGGTTACTCTCTAATTCATTTTAAGAGAGATGGATACAAATTTACAAGGAAACATGATGCTTCTCTAAAATCACAAATTAAAGATGGTCATATTCATCAAGGTAACAGTCATAAGAAAAATTTCATACAAAATTATATTGCGTAATAGCAACGGGATTTTGTGATTCTAAGAGAATACAATGCAATCCATCTCAAGAATATCATACGGAGTTTTTCCTACTTCAATCTGCCATTACGCGTTGTCGCAATCAAAGATGTTAAAGGAATTGTCAAGAGAATCGGCTCAGGTATGTTAAGGCTAAACCTTTCCTTTATTTTGGCATGATCTTGTAATTACATATGTTTCACAATGAGGCATAAAGAGAAGTTCAAACTCCCAAATTTATATACATTATCCTACTCTCCTAAGTTACAGTATTCTCCCTTATCGGGACTTCATATTTATATGAGTATTGTCTTCTTTCAGTCAAGAGAGTAGAGAGTCTATATATATAATATTACATTATTTTCACTACAATCGAGCTATAATCGATGGGCAGGCCCCTATTGGGAAACCGCTGATCAGATGGTAAATTATTTACCGAGCCTACTGTGGCTGAGCGCCTATGAGCGAGCCCAGCATGGCAGAGATATAAAGCCTAGTATGGTCGAGCGTGTATGAGCGAGCCAACTACGATAGAGCTATTATATATATCGAACCTTATAGGGCCGGACAACTAATTTACTTACTATATTGAGAGAGTTAAGTTAGTATCAATAGGTAAGCATATCTTCAGATTATCTTTGACTCTTAGTTACTTTCAATTATATATTATCAGTTTAGTTTTAGCTTTCAGTTATTATTGTTGCCTTACATACTCAGTACATTATTTTGTAATGAAGTCCCTTTTGTCGGGGACGCTGCATTTCATGCATGCAGATTCAGATAGATAGTCGAGCAGACCTCCTCAGTAGGTGTTGCCCGAGTTTAGTTTGATCGGTAAGCTCTGCATCCTTCAGAGTTGCCGGGTCTGGAGTTTTATGTATATCTTGTGTATATATGTTATGAGTAGGTCAGGGCCCTGTTCCGATCATGGTACATCCATCAGTAGAGGCTTGTAGACATATCCTGTCAGTTAGTGCAGTATGTTGGGCTTGTAAGCCTTGTATGTATATTTTGCTGGGTTGCCAGCTGCAGTAGTTATGACGTCCTTGTCGACCTAGGTTTATATTGATGTGTAGTCAGCGTTCACAAATTGTTTTCTAATGTGGCCCATGGCCAAAGTAGGACATTATATTTTCAAAGTCCCTTAGTCCCAAGTTTGTACCAAGGATAGGTGAGGCACCGGGTGCTGGTCCCCCCCCCCCCCCCCNTGTTTGTAGGAAAATGTTACCTCACTGAGGGCCTTTTCAAGCTGAATGTAATGGTTGTTGCGAATAATAATAAAACTTCAGCTTCGTCTTACTTATTTGAGTCATATGAATTATGGCATATACGCTTGGGTCATGTCAATTATAAAACCTTGCGGAAAATGATTAATTTAGAAGTATTTCCTAAGTTTGAATGCGGCAAATCAAAATGTCAAATATGTGTGGAATCTAAGTATGTTAAAAATCCTTATAAGTCAGTTGAAAGGAGTTCAAATCCTTTTAGACTTAATTCACACAGATATTTGTGACATGAAGTCAATACCATCTCGCTGTGGAAAGAAGTATTTCATAAATTGTATTGACGACATTACTCGATATTGATATGTTTACTTACTTAATAGTAATTATGAATCAATCGATGCATTCAAGCAATACAAAAATGAAGTTAACGCAACTTAACAAGAAAATCAAAATGATAAGAAGTGATAGAGGTGATGAATATGAATCTCCTTTTGAAGAAACATGTTTAGAATACAAAATTATTCATCAAACAACGGCCCCTTTCACGCCCCAATCCAATGGAATTGCGGAAAGAAAGAATCGTTCATTGAAAGAGATGATGAACACATTGTTGATAAGTTCTGGTTTGCCACAGAACTTGTGGGAGGAAGCTGTTTTTACGGCTAACCGGATACTAAATCGAGTACCCCATAGCAAAACACAATCCATTCCATTTGAAAATTGGAAAGGAAGGAAGCCCAACTTGAATTTTTTTAAATTTTGGGGGTGTTTGGCAAAAGTGCAAGTTCCTAAACCCAAAAGGGTAAAAATAGGACGAAAAACCGTTGATTGTGTTTTCATAGGATATGCGACCAATAGTAAAGCATATCGGTTTCTGATTCATAAATCAGAAAATCCCGACATTCATAATTATACGGTTATAGAAAATGTTGAGTTCTTTGAAAATATATATTTGTATCAAAGGGAATGTGAGATGATTGGTGAAGGATCTAAACGACCCCAGGAAGAAACGAAAGAAAGTACATTTAATTAGGAGGATCCAAGACGTAGTAAACGTCAAAGAACGTCTACTTCATTAGGGCCATATTTTGTGACATTCTTATTGGAAAATGATCCTCGAACATTTAAAGATGCTTAGTCTTCTTCAAAATCATTGTTTTGGAAAGAGGCAGTCAATAGTGAAATAGAATCCATATTGGACAACCATACATGGGATTTGGTTGATCTTCCTCCTGGAAATAAAATGTTGGGTTCTAAATGGATCTTTAAGAGGGAAAGATGATGTCACTATTAATAAATATAAGGCGAGACTTGTGGTAAAAGGGTATAGACAACGAGAAGGTCTTGACTATTTTGATACATACTCTCTTGTTACAAGAATTACGTCCATACGAACGTTAGTAGCGGTAGCTGCAATTTATGGTCTTGAAATTCATCAAATGGATGTTAAGACGGCCTTCTTAAATGGATATTTGGAGGAAGAAATCTATATGGAACAAACCGAAGGGTTTGTGGTTCCAAGTAAAGAAAAGAAGGTATGTAGACTTTTTAAGTCCCTTCACGGACTAAAACAAGCACCAAACAGTGGCATGCAAAATTTGACAAAACAATGTGGTCAAATGGTTTTAAGATAAATGAATGTGATAAATGTGTGTACATTAAAAATGTTCCAAATCACATAGTTATTGTTTGTTTAAATGTGGATGATATGCTGATAATGAGTAATGACATTGCCAACATAAATGAGACTAAACATATGCTAACTGACAAGTTTGATATGAAGGACTAGGGAGTTGCTGATTTAATTCTGGGGATTAAGATCCATAAGACTCCTCAAGATCTGGCATTGTCACAAACTCATTATATTAAGACAGTACTTGAAAAATTCAAGCACTTAGGTTTTAAAGTTGCAAAAACTCCAATTGACGTGAATCTTGCATTAGTAAAGAATAAAGACCAAAGCATATCACAATTGGATTATGCTCGTGTGTTAGGATGCTTAATGTATATCATGAATTTTACACGATCAGATATAGCTTGTGTTATAAGTAAATTGAGTCGATACACGAGCTATCTAGACCAATCTCATAGGATGGCAATGAAATGAGTTTTGGGATATTTAGAACATACCTAGGACTTTGCTTTGCATTACAGTAAATATCCTGCGATGATTGAGGGATACTGTGATGCAAATTGGATCACCCGTTAAACTGATTCTAAGTCCACAAGTGGATATGTATTCACTATTGGTGGAGGAGCGGTATCTTAGAAGTCGTCCAAATAAGATGCGGAGTTCATAGCCTTAGATATAGCCGGTGAAGAAGCTGAATGGCTGCGAAATTTCATGGAAGACATTCCATTTTGGCCCAAACTGTTGGCACCAATATGCATACATCACGATAGTCAAGTGGCAATTGGAAGGGCTTGGAGCGTTATGTATAACGCTAAATCTCATCATATAGGACAAAGACATAAAACCGTTAGGCAATTACTCTCTAAAGGAATTATCACGATTGACTATGTAACGTCAAGCGATAATGTGTTAGATCCAAACACAAAAGGCCTAACTAGAGAGGTAGTTGAGAAATCAACAAGGGGAATGGGACTATTGCCGAGAAAAAATCATTGTGGCGGTAACTCTACCTAGAAGGCTGGAGATCCCAAGATCTATGTTCAAGGAGATCAAAAAAAGTCATTAATAACGGTTCAACATTGTCAACTAAAATTTTGGTCCATTCTCGTGATGAGACCATGTTCAGTACCAAGGATAAAGCATTAAGGATTTTTAATGATTTATAAATTTGATACGGGGTATATCAAATAGTGTATTTACGGGATGACACATTTAGGAACCACCTATATAAGTGTGTAGTGTTAGCCGCTTCAAGGAGAATTTTATAAGGCCAGTTTTCTACGCACTTATGAAACCAGGCGGTGTTCATGGATGAAACGAACACAACAATGAGAACCAAAGACGGTTAAGGGTTGGTTGTGTGACTTATGGTTGTCTAGGTATACACTAAAGTTTGACGGTTCAAAGATATCAAATCTACCGATTGACCGAGTATATCCAACATAAGTTCACTAGGGAAAGTTCAAAGGGAAACCTACTTATAATCCTATGTGCAATTAATCCTTTCTTGTGAATCATACAGTTTTCATGCATATTTCCGTGATATAGCCATTCCCCATTCATGTGGGGGATTGTTGGGTTATTAAGCTTTAATATAGCTTAAACGAGGGTGAATGGGAAATGGAGGAAAGATGAAATATTTGAGTTTCCTTCCTTGACAATGGGACATTGTCCCATATTGGAAGAGGAAAAGGTTTTTAATGGGTATATAGACAATTGCTCTTCTTCTCGCTTGTCACGACCCGAAATCCCACCTTCGGGCCATGACTGCGTCTAATGTTGAACCCGCTAGACAAGCCAACGTTTGAACTAAATAAACTCATTAACAACTAAAATGAACCAGATAATTAAGCCGATGGTGGTCAACAATATTAGAGTCAACTAAGTTCAAATTAACATAGCAAGCTTCGAAAATAAAAACCCGTAATATAACCCAGAACTGGTGTCACATACTCACGAACTGTCTGTGAGATTACTAAATACAATGGTCTGAAAATAAGTACATATGACTGTCTTTGAAACTATAGAATAAGACAGAACTGAAAGAGAAGGGTAGAAGGCGACGTCAAGGCCCACGAACGTCTGCGGGTCTACCTCGATGTCTCCTGAATGGACTAATGGAATGCTCCCTCTGTCAGTCTCCACTGGGTCTGGCTGCGTAGTCTGCATAACATAAAGAAGTGCAGGTGTAGCATCAGTACAACCGACCCCATGTACTGAGTAAGTGTCGAGCCTAACCTCGGCGAAGTAGTGACGAGGCTAGGACCGACAACAATATACATACCTGTGCAATTCTATATAATAATAGGAGAATATCGACAGAAATAAACAAGTAGAAGCAGATACGGGGATCATGCTGGGGATAAAAGGGGCAAGAGATACTAGCGCAGTAGAACAGGGTGGCAACATAAATGTGAAAGTAAATGCAGGAATTTAACATCTCAGAACAGGTAATGAACAACGACAGGCACGACATGTCCCCTCATGCATAGTCTCACAATCACTTGGCACAGAATGTCCCCTCATGCATAAAGAACAACCACTTGGCACAGAATGTCCCCTCGTGCAATAAATAATAAAAAATCGACACGGAATGTCCGCTCATGCGATAAATAATAAACAATCAGCACGACATGTCCCCTCATGCGATAAATAATAAAAAATCAACACGGCATGTCCCCTCGTGCGATTAATAATAAACAATCAGCACGGCATGTCCCCTCGTGCGATAAATAATAAAAAATCAGCACGGCATGTCCCCTCGTGTGATAAATAATAAACAATCATCACGGCATGTCCCCTCGTGCGATAAATAATAAAAAATCAGCACGGCATGTCCCCTCGTGTGATAAATAATAAACAATCATCACGGCATGTCCCCTCGTGCGATAAATAATAAACAATCAGCACGGCATGACCCCTCGTGCAATAAATAATAAACAATCAGCACGACATGTCCCCTCGTGCGTTAAATAATAAACAATCAGCACGACATGTCCCCTCATGCGATAAATAATAAACAATCAGCACGACATGTCCCCTCGTGCGGTAAATAATTAAAAATCAGCACGACATGTCCCCTCGTGCGATAAATAATAAACAATCAGCATGACATGTCCCCTCGTGCGATAAATAATAAACACACGGCATGTCCCCTCGTGTGATAAATAATAAAGAAACACAATATAATGGAAACTAACAATAAGAAATCTCAAGTGTATAGAAATTCTCAATAAAATTCTATCGTCCCGGCAAGGGACTCAACTATAACCAAACTCGCTCAGAAGTGTAATTTCAACAGTAAGAGCCTCAACTGAACAATTAATCAATAATTTCCTACGTGATGAAACAACATCAATTTATCACTTCTAAATCACCAATTATTCATAGTACAGAGAATATCAAGAACACGGTATAATTCATCACAATTGACTCACGGGCATGCTTGACCGCAACATATAGGTACTCGTCACCTCGCCTATACGTTGGACATGAATACACTTAGCAAATAAGACTCTATACCTAATCCCTCAAGCTAAGGTTAGGCCAAACACTTACCTTCGCTCCAAAAATGCAAGTCAAGCCTCAATCACAGCCTTTCATGTAACGACCTGGTCGGTCGTTTTGAGAGTTAGCACCCCGATCCCCTAATAAATGTTTCTCCTATGTCTTTTTATGTTAATGGAACGTATCAGAGCGTCGAGTGATGTTAATTGGAGTGTTTTTGGACACATAGTCCTTTAAGATGAGTTTCAACCTTAGAAATTGGGTTGTCGCGGGAGCTTTGTGAAGACGGATCCACAAAGGAATTCCGTCGACTCCGTTAGATCCGTTGGGTGATTTCGGGGTTGGGAGCTGTCACGACCCAACCCGAAGGATCATGACTGGTACCCGGGCCATACCTGCCGAGCACCAACGTACATTCTATCTAATTCTCTTATTATCTTTAAGGGCCGACGAGATCAATATAAGTGATAGATATGGATTATGAACGCCAAACAGTGAAAGATAAGGGAATGAACATGCATAACATGGGATAACAAGACTTCCAAGAACATATAAGTTAGGAGCTACCACGCTTCCATGAAAGACTATACAACAAAAATCATCTGACAAGGCATACCACACTATACATAAGCCGACACCTGTCTATGAGCCTCTAAAGAAGCATAAGTAATGCAACATAGTCGGAACAGGGCCCCGACATACCTATAATATCTATAACAAAAGTGCATACCAAGACCACGGCAAGTTCGGAGAAGGGATCTCGCCTTTAACCGCTGGACTGGAAAGCCTACTATGGTGGGGGAACTGCGTCTAACTGTCTATCAGGACCTGCAGCACGACATGCAGCGTCCACAAATAAAAAGGACGTCAGTACGAATAATGTACTGAGTATGTAAGGCTGGTCAATATAAATATGAACAATAATGTAAAGAGAGGTAGAGAAGATACAACATGCAACATCTGAGTGCTTCTAAGAGACAGTAACATGAAATGCATGATACATATATATACATAATCTTTTAAAACATCCGTCTCTATGGGCATCATCATCATCATAGAACATTCGCCTCTGTGGGCATCATCATTATCATATCATACCCGACCTCAAAGAGCACTCGATAAACCCAATTGATCAGTGGTGTCACAATAGGTGCCATACCCGGCCGACTATAGCGCGGCTCGGTAGAGTAAAATAGATACATATATATACNAGAGTATCTTTAGAAGCTCGTTCATTGCATTATCTACAATCAGATTCGTGCAAAAGAAGAAAAGGGATAGCCTCACATACCTTGTATATACTGCCCCAATCCCAAGCTATGCAATTTTCACGACTCCTTAGTCTACAATAAGAGAAACGACACTATCGTTATCATTTAAGCGTCATAACTATTATGTATCGACCACAACCTATTTTACGATGAAACGGAAAAAACCTCCCCTATATATATGACTTCACACAAGTAAAAAAAATCACCAAACAGCCCAGACAACACCAATAATAATCAAATTGAGCCTCCCAAAACAGTCCACACACAACCTAATAACTTCATACATAAGACGACCATCGTAGTCGTGTCAAACGACCCGGAAATGTTACGACGAATGACCAGCCCACAACACTACATCTATATGGTGTTTCTACACACACTTCCTCCTCCAAAACTCCACAATACAGTAGTAAAACACGCATCCCAACATCAACACAAAATAGTTCGCAAAACAGTCCGCTACAAGTGAATAACTCAAACTCACGACTTCCGATCACCGTCCCGTGGTTCTTACAAGTATAAAACGAATTACCATGAATTTAAAGCACACAAAATGGATTAAATAGATCAGTAAACTCACCTTACTTGTTGGATAACTCAGCCCTTATCTTGGTTCTTCTAACTCTAGGGTCTACCCCCAATTTGAACTTGAAAGAGAGGGAAAATCAATTAGGGTTTGTGGATAATATTTGGGAGGAAGTTTGCAAGGCTTTAGGTCTGTTTATTTTTGAAATATAATGAGTGATATATAGCAGGAGATAAGCCTTTTAATGGGCTCTTTGGCTGACCCGAAATTGCCTCTTTTTGGGCTATCATTTAACCAAGTAGGTGACCCACCTACTTGTCACCTAGAAGCTTGTGCAGTCTCGCGTAAAAGTCTATATCTCTCTACTCGGATGTCGTATTGATAAATGGTTTAATGAGTTGGAAACTAGACTCATAGATCTTTAAGTTGGTGGGTAAATCACCCTATAATACATATTAGATTGGGAGAGAATCGTAATAACATTTGACCTAAAGTTTAAGTAAAACTATGAACCTAAGTTGCGACAACTCTTGTCGACTTTTGTTACATAACTTGTTTGTTTTCAAGACTTTGATACGAATATTATATGATTCAAATAATTTAAAACACGACCTCTTGAGAGTATCAAGCACCCCTAGGTTTACCCAAAAATACGAGTTATAACATCCTTAATTCGTTTAACTTCTAATACGTGTTAATCACCCTTATACACTCTTATGTCATTTAACATCAATAGGATTAACTTCTTATAATCTCAAAGATAATCTCTTCTCATATTTATGTCGATTAACTTATGGCATGATCCAACATACGTGAATATGGGTTGTAACACCTTCCCCCCCCCCCCCCCCCNNNACCCCCCCCCCCCCCCCCCCCCTTAGGAGCATTCGTCCTCGAAGGTAAGTGTTTAGCGGGAGCCTAACTCATCGTGGATTCCAAAGGAAATTTCCGGCCTAGTTTTCCCCTATAAAATGGATACTAGACAAACTTGGAAGCATTTAAACCTAATGTATTACCTTGCAAGGCTACGCTAAGCATTATGGATATGTACACTATCTGCATATCATCATTATGTATTAATGAAGAGTACTCTCAAGCTATTGCTTACCTCATAGAGCTGTTTCACCTTCTAATGCGTCCTGCATCCCCTCGGCATCCTTGTTATCTTGAATCTGGAACAAGTAAGGGTATTTAGACTTCATCTACTCTTCTGATTTCCAACTAATTTCTTCCCCGTTCTTGTTCCTCCACAATACTTTGACGGAAGCTACATCCTTTGTTCTTAGCTTGCGGACTTGTCGATCTAATATAGCTACTGGCACTTCTTCATATGATAGATCCTCAGTAACTTGTACATCTTTGATAGGGACGACTCGAGAAGGGTCTCCAATACATTTCCTCGACATAGATACATGGAATACCGGGTGGGATAATTCCAATTCGGATGGCAATTCTAACTCGTAAACAACATGTCCAATTCGTCGAAGAATTTTTTACGGACCAATATACCGTGGACTCAACTTACCCTTCTTCCCAAAATGCATAACACCCTTCATTGGCGAGATCCTCAAGAAAACCCAATCACCAACCTCGAACTCCAAATCACGACGTCGGACATGAGAATAAGACTTTTGCCTGCTTTGTGCCGTCCTTAGCCGCTCTTGTATCAGTTTAACCTTCTAAATGGCTGGGTGAATCAATTCCGGCCCATATAGTTCTGCTTCACCGACTTCGAACCATCCAAGTGGTGATCTACATATTCTCCCGTATAGTTCCTCGTACGGGGCCATTTTAATACTGGAATGATAGCTATTATTGTAGGAAAACTCTATGAGTGGAAGATGGTCATCCCAATTACCCTTAAAATCCAGAACACATGCTCGTAGTATATCTTCAGGTGTTTGAATGGTACGTTCAGCATGTCCGTCAGTCTGTGGATGGAATGCAGTGCTGAGATTCACTTGTGTGCCTAAACCCTTCTGAAAAGACCTCCAAAGGTTAGCCGCAAATTGCGCTCCTCGGTCTGATATAATAGATATCGGTACACCATGAAGCCTAACAATCTCCTTGATATACAACTTTGCATAATCTTCAGCTGTGTAAGTTGTCTTAACCGGCAGAAAATGGGCACATTTTGTAAGTCGATCCACTATCCCCCATATGGAGTCAAACTTATAATAAGAGCGAGGCAATCCAGTAATGAAGTCCATATTAATCACCTCCCATTTCCAGGTCAGAATCTCTATATTCTGAAGCAATCCACTAGCTTTCTGATGTTCAATTTTTACTTGTTGACAATTAGGATGTTGGGCTACAAATTATGCAATAGACTTCTTCATGTTATCCCACCAATACTGCTCCTTAACATCATGATACATCTTTGTCGAGCCGGGATGGATGGAATATCGGGATTGATGAATCTCAATCATAATCTTCTCTCTCAACCCTGCCACATCAGGCACACATAACCGGCCCATGGTACCTCAGTACCCCCCTGCTCCAATCTCAAAAGCCGTAATTGTACACTGTTGAATGCTCTCTCTCAATCGTACTAAGGTAGGATCTTCATATTGCCGTGCTTTTA
>MDKH01095747.1:0-22015 GCA_005239495.1 Nicotiana undulata
CGGAAGCGGCTGTGATACTGATGCCTGTGACCCCCCTGGCTGTGACACCCGTGGCTGTGACCCGGATTGATGTGAGCCATATGCTCTAGAGGCAGCTGGACTGTATGATGGACGTACAGTCCTATGGCCCAGTGCTGAAACACCCGGTGTCTGCACAAACATGTAGGGCTGGTGATGCTGTGGCGCCTCATAATATCTATCGGGTGGAGGATAAGACACAGGCGGATATAATGGAAACTGTGAAGAGGGTGGAAAAGAGGGAGGATTATCTTCTACCCTCCACTTTCCCTTCTTAGCCTTTCCTTTACCCCGAGAACCAGTAGGGTCATCATTACCTCGACCCTTGCCTGTCATCTGTTTGTCTTACCTTTAACATCCATCACTGTGTTGAAAAAATTGTCAAAATAATTCTTCTCAATATGCATGACATCAAGGTTGTGATGGAGAAGATTATCCTTCCAATAAGGCAACTCCCAAAATATACTCTGTTTCGTCCAATTATGACTATGGCCGTATCCGGGGAATTTATAAGGTGGAGTTTCAGTAACTTTACTGAAGTTCTGGACCCTCTCCCAAATTTCCTCACCTGATAGTATCGGAGGTGGAGAATCAAACTCCATTTTATTTTTTATGAATGCATTTTTCATCCTTCTAAACTCATGATCAGGAGGCAAGAATTGACGATGACAGTCAAACCATCATTGCTTTCGGCCATGTTTCAAATTGAACGCTTTAGTATTTTCCATGCAGTACGGACAAGCTAGCTTACCAACAATCATCCACCCAGACAACATTCCATACGCAGGAAAATCGTTAATTGTCCACATTAAATTAGCACGCAAATTGAAATTCTGCTTGGTTGATATGTCATATGTTTCAACACCATCATACCACAATTATTTTAGCTCATCAATCAAAGGTTGCAAATATACATCAATCAAACTTTTCGGATTACGTGGACCGGGGATAATACAATTTAAGAATATATATGGACTAGTCATGCACAACTCGGGTGGTAGATTATAAGGTGTAAGAAAGACAGGCCATCATGAATATGGTGTCGGAGATACAGAAAAAGGCGTGAATCCATCCGCACACAGAACCAACCGAATGTTCCTTGGTTCATTAGCAAAATCTGGATATGTCCTATCAAAGTGCTTCCAAGCTTCTCCATCTGAAGGATGACACATAACACCAGGTGGTCTTCTATTTTCAAAGTGCCATCTCATATGAGAAGCAGAACTGTTCGATGCATATAACCTCTTTAACCTAGGTATAAGAGGTAAATAATGCATCACCTTAATAGCGACCATATTCCCGCTGGAAAGCCTCTTGAAACGAGGCTTGTAGCAAAATTTACAACTGTGATGACCCAAAAGGTCTTCCTAAGAAATTTTAGCTAAATCTGTGTTCTGAGGCCTCGAAAGCCTCCGTTAATCTCACCTCGATATGCGTGTGCAGCCCATGCATGTAGCCGGGAAGTCTCTATGTTGAAATTTGATAAAAAATGGAATTTTATGATAATTAAATGAATAAAGTTGACTTTGGTCAACATTTTGGTAAACGAATTCGGACCCGTGATTTGACGGTCCCGGAGGATCCGTAGGAAAATATGGGACTTGGGCGTATGCCCGGAATCGAATTCCGAGGTCCCAAGCACGAGAAATGAATTTTTAAAGAAAATTGTTTTCAGAAAATAATCAAGGTTTTTGAAAATGAATAATTATGTGAAAACCGTGTTATCGGGCCCGTATTATGATTCCGAAGCCCGAAACAAGTTTATTATGTGTTATTTGACTGATCTGTGATGTTTGGTGTAAAACGGACTTGAAATGACATGATTCAGATCAAAATTGGAAAAGTTAAGCTTTATGAACTGTTAAGAAAAATTCTAAGAGTTTTGAAGTTTAATTCGATGTATTTGATGATATTTTGATGATTTAAAAGCTTGAATAAGTCTGTAGGATGGTTTGGGAGTCGTGAGTGTTTTTGGTTATGAGCCCCGAGGGCTCGAGTGAGTTTCGGGTAGCTAATGGGGTGGGTAATGAGTAAAAAATCTGGTGTAATTGCATTTTTGCTGGTGTCAGTCCCTATACTCTATGCGATCGCATAGCTTCATGCCTGGGGAGTCTGTTACACTATGCGATCGCATAGCATACTCCGCAATCGCATAGTGTATTAGGTGTGTAAAGGGAGCTGGAGGAAACTACTCTGTGCGGTCGCCGTTTCCTTTGTGCGATCGCATAAGGGAGAGGCTGTATACCTGTGCGATCGCAATAGCCATTCCGCGATCGCATTGCACCCAGCCCTGGTCTCTATGAGATCGCATCCATGCTTCCGCGATCGCATAGAGATATTTCGCCCAGTTATTAAATGACTTCAAAACAAAATATTTCATACAGGACTTTGCTATTTTCAGCCTTCCTCTCCTCCTCCAACCTCCATTGTCGACCCCCAAGCTAGAGTCCTTCAATAAACCCTTGGGTAAGTGATTTCAACTTCTATTTCTTCCACTTTCCTTTCATAATCACTAGAATCTAGGCCTAAAAACATGGAAATTAAGATAGAAATTGGGGTTTTGGATAGAGATAGGTTTTTGGGTGGGTGATTCAACCTCAATTTGGGGTCGGATCTTAAAACAAATCATATATTTGAACTCGTGGGGTTATGGGTAGTCGGATTTTGGTCCGAGCCTCGGGTTTGGACCATGTGGTCCTGGAGTCAAATTTTGGAATTTTAGAAATAATGCTTAGAAATTAGTAATTAGGCTATGGGTTTGATTTATTGAGCCATTATTGATATACTTGGGTTGATTATGTCTAGATAATACCATTCCGGAGTCGAATTCTAGAGGAAAGGCGGCGTTAGAGGGTTGATTGCTCTATTTTGGACCCGAGGTAAGTGTCTTGCCTAACTTTGGTGAGGGAATATGTATTATTTTCTATGTTCTATGTGATTCTCATGTTCATTGCATAGGTGAGGTGACGAGTACCTATGTAATGTGAGTCAAGCATGCCCGTGAGTCTATTTGGATAGAAATTGTCGTATTTCTTCCATGTTTATCATATTATGAAATTGTTTCTACTTGGTAATTCATTCTTGTTGAAAGTATTGGTTGTTGAGCTTGAGAATTGTTGATACGAATGAGAATCCAAGCGTAAAGTATACAATTGAAGTGATTGGTTATCGCTGAGACCCTTGCCGGGCATTTGTTGAGTTATTAATTTATGATCTCCCCTTGCCGGGTGATATTAAACTGTATTTCCACTATGTTGCATTCCTTGCCATTATTAGTTGTCATTTGCTTTGGTGAGGAAGAGTGTAATGCACGAAGGGTGATGCCGTGCCATGTTTACATTGATTATATCATACATTGCATAGTGAAAGAGAAAGTGAAGCACGAAGGTTAATGCCGTGCCATGTTTACAATGATTATAAGCACGAAGGTTAATGCTGTGCCATGATTACATTGATCACATCATACATTGCATAGCGAAAGAGAACGTGAAGCACGAAGGATAATTCCGTGCCATGATTTACATTGAATATACCATGTTTTGCATAGTGAGGAAGAGAGTAAAAGCACGAAGGGTGATGCCGTGCCATATTTTTTTACATTCCTGGCATTTGTACTCGTCTTTACTTGGTACTTTCTGTTAAACTGCTTCTTATTTGCTTTCTTATGATCAATATACTGTCATATCTCACTTAAGATCCCTTTAACTGCTCCCGTTTCCCTAATTTGTCTGCTTATTTCTTACGTTGCTATATGTGTTATATGTTGTAGAATAGGACAGGTGTACGTCGTTGCTAAGTCTAGCCTTGTCACTACTTCGGCCGATGTTAGGCTCGGCACTTACTCGGTACATGGGGTCGGTTGTACTGATGATACACTGCACTTCTTTATGTTGTGCAGATCCTGCACTCGGACCCTGTGGACAACAGTGAGGGAGTCTCCTTCAGTCCACTTCAGAGGCTTCAAGGTATACCGGCGGCGTTCGTGGGCCTTGGTGTCTCTTCCGTCTTTGACTCTTCTATTGTCTTATTTATTTTGTAGCTCCGAAGACAATTGTGTACCCTTCTTTCTAGACTTTGTATTTAGTACTCCATATAGAGTTCGTGAGTTTGTGACACCCCGTTTTTGGGATTATGCGACGTTGTGTACTTTACTGTTTCATTAAACCTATCGGATGTTTATTACATTTCTACTGTAAGCAGTTTTTAAGCGTTTGTTATTTTCGTTAAGTTTTGAAAGGCATTACCTTTACTACTATTGACAGGAGTTGAAATTTGTAAGATTTATTGCATACGTTGGCTTGTCTAACGGGTTCAACGTTAGACGCAGTCACGGCCTGAAGGTGGGATTTCGGGTCATGACAAGTTGGTATCAGAGCTCTAGGTTGCTTAGGTCTCATAACTCACGGACAAACTTGGTAGAGTCTGTGGGATCGGTACGGAGACGTTTGTATTTATCCCTCAGAGGCTGCAAAGTTAGGATACTCCTCTTCTCTTCATACTCTGTCGTGCGTAGTATATTCTGTATACTGATCGAGTTTCCATTCTACTCTCTCGCAGATGGCGAGGACGCGTGCTTCCTTTGGTTCCGCTCAGCAGCCTGACACTCCGGCTACAACTCCTACGAGGGGCCGAGGTCGGGGCCGTGCGCAGCCCAGAGCAACAACCCCAGTCGAGGATCCTCAGGTTGAGTACGAGGAGGAGATTCCAGCTCCAGCAGTTCTAGCGGGACCAGCTCAGGTCCCGGAGGGGTTCATAGCTACCCCAGTACTTCAGGACGCTCTCGTCCGTCTGGCAGGACTTATGGAGAGTATAGCACAGGCAGGACTTCTTCCTACTACACCAGCCGTCTCTCAGGCTCGGGGAGGGACCCAGACTCCTTCCACCCGTACGCTAGAGCAGCTAACTCAGCAGTTTCAGACTCCGGCACCTCAGCCAGCCGGATTAGTTCAGCCTGGTTTAGCAGCACCGGTAACTGAGGGAGCTGACAAAAGACCCCGTCACTTTGGGAGATTCAGTGGAGCCTCATCTATAGGCAGAGACTCATTTGGCAGAGGTCATCCTCCCAAGCTCTATCAGACAGCGCTTCAGATATCTCCTCGTGCACCGCCAGCACCTATTAGCGCTCAGCCGCTCCAGAGCTTTCATGGAGGATATCAGGGTCGTCAAGGCCAGTTCCCGAGTCCTCAGCCGCATCAGCAGAGATCTTGTCATAATTGTGCTATGCCGGGGCACATTGTCAGATATTATCCCCGAGTCTCTAGTGTTCCTCAGTATCAGGGCCCCCGTGCTATGGTTCCCGTAGCAGGCACACCCCCACCCTCTCAGCCAGCTAGGGGTGGTGGCCGTGGTGCCAGAGGAGGTGGTCAGGTTCTTAGAGGTGGAGCACATGCCACGAGAGGTGGAGGCCAGGATGTTCAGATTGGAGGGGATCCGCTCCGTTGTTATGCTATTCCTTCCAGACCCGAGGCTGAGGTTTCCGATGTAGTTATCACAGGTACGACCTCCATTTGCAACAGAGATGCTTCGGTATTATTTTATCCGGGTTCTACTTTCTCTTATGTGTCCTCAAATTTTGCCCCTTATTTGAGCATGCCTCATGATTCTTTAAGTACTTCTGTGTATGTGTCTACCCCGGTGGGTGATTCTATTGTGGTTTACCGAGTCTATCGTTCCTGCTTAGTTGTTATCGGAGGTTCGGAGACTCGGGTAGACTTATTGCTCCTTGTCATGGTAGATTTTGATGTGATTCTGGGTATGGACTGGTTATCTCCCTATCATGCTATTTTGGACTGTCATGCCAAGACAGTGACCTTAGCCTTGCCTGGAGTACCTCGTGTAGAGTGGAGAGGGACTCCTAGTCATTCTTCTGGTAGAGTTATTTCCTATATGAAGGCTCGGCGTATGCTTGAGAAGAGTTGTTCGGCCTATTTGGCCTACGTTCGCGATTCTAGTGCTGAGGTCCCTTCTATAGAGTCCGTGCCCGTGATCCGCGAGTTTCCAGAGGTATTCCCTGCTGACTTGCCGGGTATGCCACCCGACAGGGATATTGATTTTTGTATTGAGGTAGCTCCGGGCACTCAGCCAATTTCTACTCTGCTGTATCGTATGACCCCGCCAGAGCTGAAGGAATTGAAGGAGCAGTTGCAGGATTTGTTGGATAAAGGCTTCATTAGACCTAGTGTTTCTCCTTGGGGTGCCCCAGTGTTGTTCGTTAAGAAGAAAGATGGCTCAATGAGGATGTGTATCGACTACCAGCAGTTGAATAAGGTTACTATCAAGAACAAGTATCCTTTGCCGAGGATTGATGACTTATTTGATCAGTTTTGGGGTGCTACGGTATTCTCTAAGGTAGACTTGAGATCTGGTTACCGTCGGTTGAGGATCAGGCGTTTGATGTGCCTAAGATGCCTTTTCGCACTCGTTATGGGCATTATGAGTTTTTGGTCATGTCGTTTGGGTTGACAAATGCCCCTGCTGCTTTTATGTAGTTGATGAACTGGGTGTTCAAGCCTTATTTGGACTCGTTCGTTATTGTTTTCATTGATGATATTTTGATATACCCTCACAGCCGAGAGGAGCACGAGCAACACCTTAGAGTCGTCCTCAAGACTCTGAGAGATAGGCAGTTGTATGCCAAGTTTTCTAAGTGTGAGTTCTGGTTGAGTTCTGTGGCATTCTTGGGCCACGTTGTATCGGCAGAGGGTATTCAAGTGGATCCCAAGAATATTTCAACAGTCAGAGATTGGCCTAGCCCTACTTCAGCTACAGAGATTCGGAGTTTCTTAGACCTAGCAGGCTATTATCGCCGGTTCGTGGAGGGGTTTTCATCTATAGCCCCCTATGACTAAGTTGACGCAGAAGAGTGTTCAGTTCAGATGGTCGGAGGAGTGTGAAGCGAGCTTTCAGAAGCTCAAGACAGCATTGACCACAACACCAGTGTTGGTATTGCCCTCAGGTTCAGGTTAGTATACCGTGTATTGTGATGCTTCACGGGTTGGGCTTGGTGCGGTGTTGATGCAGGATGGCAAGGTCATAGCCTATGCATCTCGTCAGTTGAAGATCCATGAGAAGAATTATCCAGTTCAAGACTTGGAGCTCGCAACTATTGTTCATGCCTTGAAGATTTGGAGGCACTATTTGTATGGGGTACCGTGTGAGGTATTCACTGATCACAAGAGTTTGCAATACTTGTTTAAGCAAAAGGAGTTGAATATGAGGCAGAGGAGGGGGTTAGAGTTGCTGAAGGATTATGATGTTACTATTATTCATCATCCGGGAAAGGCCAATGTGGTGGCCGATGCTTTGAGCCGGAAGTCAGTCAGTATGGGTAGCTTGGTCTATTTATCAGTTGGAGAGCGACCTTTGGGTTTGGATGTTCAGGCGTTAGCCAATTGATTTGTGAGATTGGAGGTTTTGGGGGCTAGCAGCGTTTTGGCCCATACCGTCGCTCGTTCTTCGTTGTATGATCGTATTCGCGCCAGGCAGTATGATGATCGTCATTTGTGTGCTATTAGAGATGCGGTTCGGCACAGACATGCCAAGCAGGTCACAGTTGATGCTGATGGAGTTTTGAGATTGTAGGGTCGTATATGTGTTCCTGATGTGGATGACATTCGTCAGTTGATATTGCAGGAGGCCCATAGTTCCCGGTATTCTATTCATCCGGGCGCCGCGAAGATGTACCAGGACTTGCGGCAACGTTATTGGCGGCGTAGAATGAAGAAGGATATTGTGGCTTATGTAGCTCGGTACTTGAATTGTCAGCAGGTTAAGTATGAGCACCAGAGACCCGGTGGTTTGATGCAGCAATTCAGCTTCCCGAGTGGAAGTGGGAGTGTATCACGATGGATTTTGTAGTTGGACTCCCACGGACCCAGAGGATGGTTGACGCAATATGGGTTGTTGTGGATAGGCTGACCAAGTCAGCACATTTCATTCTGGTGGCGGTTTCATCTTCGGCAGAGAAGTTAGCTCAGATCTATTTGAGAGAGATTGTCAGATTGCATGGTGTGCCCTTATCTATCATATCATACCGAGGCACTCAGTTCACCTCCCATTTCTGGAGAGTATTTCAGCGAGAGTTGGGCACACAGATTGAGTTGAGCACAACATTTCATCCTCAGACGGACGGACAGTCCGAGCGCACTATTTAGATTTTGGAGAATACGTTGCGGGCATGTGTTATTGATTTTGGTGGTTCATGGGACCAACTCTTGCCTTTAGCAGAGTTTGCCTACAACAACAATTACCAGTCGAGTATTCAGATGGCTCTGTATGAGGCGTTGTATGGTAGGCGATATCGGTCTCCAGTCGGATGGTTTGAGCCCGGAGAGATTAGGTTATTGGGTTCTGAGTTAGTCCAGGATGCCTTGGATAAAGTGAGGATTATTTAGGATAGGCTTCGTACAACTCAGTCCAGGCAAAAGAGTTATGCAGATCGTAGAGTTCGAGATTTGGATTTCATGGTAGGAGACCAGGTGTTCCTTCGAGTGTCGCCTATGAAGGGCGTGATGAGATTCGGGAAGAAGGGCAAGTTGAGCCCTAGGTACATTGGTCCATTTGATATTTTGGACAAAGTAGGAGATGTGGCCTACAGACTTGCCTTGCCACCGCATTTATCAGCCGTGCATCCAGTGTTTCATGTATCTATGCTCCGGAGGTACATTGCAGATCCTTCTCATGTTCTTGACTTCAGCGGTGTCCATTTTTACAAGGATTTGACTTATGAGGAGGAGCCGATAGCTATATTAGATAGGCAGGTTCGCCAGTTGAGGTCGAAGAGTTATCCTTCGGTCCGTGTTCACTGGAGAGGGCAGCCTGTTGAGGCAGCTACTTGGGAGTCCGAGTCTGATATGAGGAGTCGTTATCCCCATCTTTTCTCAGACTCAGGTACTTTTCTATGTCCGTTCGAGGATGAACATTTGTTTTAGAGGTGGAGATTGTGATGACCCAAAAGGTCATACTAAGTAATTCTAGCTAAATCTGAGTTCCGAGGCCCCGAAAGCCTCTGTTAATCTCACCTCGATATGCTTGCGTAGCCCGGGCGTGAAGCCTGGAAGTCTGTATGTTGAAATTTGATGAAAATGGAATTTTATGATAATTAAATGAATAAAGTTGACTTTGGTCAACATTTTTGGTAAACGGATCCGGACCCATGATTTGACGATCCCAAAGGGTCCGTAGGAAAATATGGGACTTGGGCGTATGCCGGAATCGAATTCCGAGTTCCCAAGCACGAGAAATGAATTTTTAAAGAAAATTATTTTCAGAAAATAATAAAGGTTTTTGAAAATGAATAATTATGTGAAAACTGTGTTACCGAGCCCGTATTATGGTTTCGGAGCCCGGAACAAGTTTATTATGTGTTATTTGACTGATCTGTGAAGTTTGGTGTAAAACGGACTTGAAATGACGTGATTCGGATCAAAATTGGAAAAGTTAAGCTTTATGAAGTTTTATGAAAAATTCTAAGAGTTTTGAGGTTTAATTCGATGTATTTGATGATATTTTGATGATTTAAAAGCTTGAATAAGTCCGTAGGATGGTTTGGGAGTCGTGAGTGTTTTTGGTTTTGAGCCCCGAGGGCTCTGGTGAGTTTCGGGTAGCTAACGGGGTGGGTAATGAGTCAAAAATCTGGTGTAATTGCATTTTTGCTGGTGTCAGTCCCTATACTCTATGCGATTGCATTGACTGATCCGCGATCGCATAGCTTCGTGCCTGGGGAGTAGTCTTTTATGCTATGCGATCGCACATCATACTCCGCGATCACATAGTGTATTAGGTGGGTAAAGGGAGCTGGAGGAAAATACTCTGTGCGGTCGCCGTTTCCTTTGTGCGATCGCATAAGGGAGAGGCTGTATACATGTGCGATCACAATAGCCATTTCGCGATCGCAGTGCACCCAACCCTGGTCTCTATGTGATCGCATCCCTGCTTCCGCGATCGCATAGAGATATTTCGCCCAGTTATTAAATGACTTCAAAACAAAATATTTCATACGGGACTTTGCTATTTTCAGCCTTCCTCTCCTCCTCCAACCTCCATTGTCGACCCCCAAGCTAGAGTCCTTCAATAAACCCTTGGGTAAGTGATTTCAACTTCTATTTCTTCCACTTTCCTTTCATAATCACTAGAATCTAGGCCTAAAAACATGGAAATTAAGTTAGAAATTGGGGTTTTGGGTAGAGATAGGTTTTTGGGAATTTTGGGTGATTCAACCTCAATTTGGGGTCGGATCTTAAAACAAATCATATATTTGAACTCGTGGGGTTATGGGTAGTCGGATTTTGGTTTGAGCCTCGGGTTTGGACCATGTGGGCGCGGAGTCAAATTTTGGAATTTTAGAAAGAATGCATAGAAATTAGTAATTAGGCTATGGGTTAGATTTATTGAGCCATTATTGATATACTTGGGTTGATTATGTCTAGATAATACTGTTCCGGAATCGAATTCTAGAGGAAAGGCTGTGTTAGAGGGTTGATTGCTCTATTCTGGACCCGAGGTAAGTGTCTTGCCTAACTTTGGTGAGGGAATATGTATTATTTGCTATATGCTATGTGATTCTCATGTTCATGTATAGGTGAGGTGACGAGTACCTACGTAATGTGAGTCAAGCATGTCCGTGAGTCTATTTGGATAGAAATTATAGTATTTCTTCCATGTTTATCATATTATGAAATTGTTTCTACTTGGTAATTCATTCTTGTTGAAAGTATTGGTTGTTGAGCTTGAGAATTGTTGATACGAATGAGAATCCAAGCTTAAAGTATACAATTGAAGTGATTGGTTATCGCTGAGACCCTTGCTGGGCATTTGTTGAGTTATTAATTTATGATCTCCCCTTGCCGAGTGATATTAAACTGTATTTCCGCTATGCTGCATTCCTTGCCATTGTTATTTGTCATTTGCTTTGGTGAGGAAGAGTGTAATGCACGAAGGGTGATGCCGTGCCATGTTTACATTTATTTTATCATACATTGCATAGTGAATGAGAAAGTGAAGCACGAAGGTTAATGCCGTGCCATGTTTACATTGATTATAAGCAAGAAGGTTAATGCCGTGTCATGTTTACATTGATTATATCATACATTGCATAGTGAAAGAGAAAGTGAAGCACGAAGGTTAATGCCGTGCCATGTTTACATTGATTATAAGCACGAAGGTTAATGCCGTTTCATGATTACATTTATTATATCATACATTGAATAGTGAAAGAGAAAGTGAAGCACGAAGGTTAATGCCGTGCCATGTTTACATTGATTATAAGCACGAAGGTTAATGCCGTGCCATGATTACATTGATCACATCATACATTGCATAGCGAAAGAGAAAGTGAAGCACGAAGGATAATGCCGTGCCATGATTTACATTGAATATACCATATTTTGCATAGTGAGGAAGAGAGTAAAAGCACGAAGGGTGATGCCGTGCCATTGTTTTTACATTCCTGGCATTTGTACTCGTCTTTACTTGGTACTTTCTGTTAAAATGCTTCTTATCTGCTTTCTTATGATCAATATACTGTCATATTTCAGTTGTGATCCCTTTATATGCTCCTGTTTCCCTAATTTGTCTACTTATTTCTGGCGTTGCTATCTGTGTTATATGCTGTAGAATAGGACAGGTGTACGTCGGTTCTAAGTCTAGCCTCGTCACTACTTCGGCCAAGGTTAGGCTCGGTACTTACTCAGTACATGGGGTCGGTTGTACTGATGCTACACTGTAATTCTTTATGTTGTGCAGATCCCGCACTCGCACCCTGTGGACAACACTTAGGGAGTCTCCTTCAGTCCACTTTAGAGGCTTCAAGGTATACCGCCGGCGTTCGTGGGCCTTGGTGTCTCTTCCGTCTTTGACTCTTCTATTGTCTTATTTATTTTGTAGCTCCGAAGACAATTGTGTACCCTTCTTTCTAGACTTTGTATTTAGTACTCCATATAGAGTTCGTGAGTTTGAGACACCCCGGTTTTGGGATTATGCAACGTTGTGTAGTTTACCGTTTCATTAAACCGTTCGGATGTTTATTACATTTCTACTGTAAGCATTTTTTAAGCGTTTGTTATTTTCGTTAAGTTTTGAAAGGCATTACCTTTACTACTATTGACAGGAGTTGAAATTTGTTACATTTATTGCATACGTTGGCTTGTCTAGCGGGTTCAACGTTAGACGCAGTCACGACCTGAAGGTGGGATTTCGGGTCGTGACAAGTTGGTATCAAAGCTCTAGGTTTCTTAGGTCTCATAACTCACGGACAAACTTGGTAGAGTCTGAGGGATCGGTACAAAGACGTCTGTATTTATCCCTCAGAGGCTGCAAAGTTAGGATACTCCTCTTCTCTTCATACTTTGTCGTGCGTAGTATAATATGTATACTGATCGAGTTTCCATTCTACTCTCTAACAGATGGAGAGTACGCGTGCTTCCCTTGGTTCTGCTCAGCAGCCCGACACTCCTTCTAAAGCTCCTACGAGGGGCCGAGGTCGAGGCCGTGCTAGAGGTCGAGGTCGGGGCCGTGCTCAGCCCAGAGCAAGAGCCCCAGTGGAGGATCCTCAGGTTGAGTATGAGGAGGAGATTCCAACTCTAGCAGTTCTAGCGGGACCAACTCAGGTCCCCGAGGGGTTCATAGCTATCCTAGTACTTCAGGACGCTCTCGTATGTCTGGCAGGACTTATGGAGAGTATAGCACAGGCAGGACTTCTTCCTACTACAACAGCCGTCTCTCAGGCTCGGGGAGAGACCCAGACTCCTGCCACCCGTACGCCAGAGCAGCTAACTCAACAATTTAAGACCCCGACACCTCAGCCAGCCAGATTAGTTCAACCTGGTTTAGCAGCACCGGTAGCTGAGGGAGCTGACAAGAGACCCCGTCACTTTGGGAGATTCAGTGGAGCCTCATCTGTAAGTAGAGACTCCTTTGGTAGAGGTCATCTTCCCAGGCTTTATCAGACAGCGCTTCAGATATCTCCTCGTGCACCGCCAAAACCTATTAGCGCTCAGCCGCTCCAGAGCTTTCAGGGAGGATATCAGGGTCGTCAGGGCTAGTTCCCAAGTCCTCAGCCGCAGAGATCTTGTCATATTTGTGGTAAGCCAGGTCACATTGTCTGATATTGTCTCCGAGTCTCTAGTGGTCCTCAGTATCAGGGCCCCCGTGCTATGGTTCTCGTAGCAGGCACACCCCCACCCTCTCAGCTAGCTAGAGGTGGTGGCCGTGGTGCCAGAGGAGGTGGTCAGGTTCTTAGAGGTGGAGCACATGCCACGAGAGGTGGAGGCCAGGATGTTCAGATTGGAGGGGATCCACCCCGTTGTTATGCTATTCCTGCCAGACCCGAGGCTAAGGCCTCCGATACAGTTATCACAGGTACGGCTTCCATTTGCAACAGATATGCTTCGATATTATTTGATCCGGGTTCTGTTTTCTCTTATGTGTCCTCAAATTTTGCCCCTTATTTGAGCATGCCTCGTGATTCTTTAAGTACTTCTGTGTATGTGTCTACCCCGGTGGGTGATTCTATTGTGGTTGACTGAGTCTATCATTCCTGCTTAGTTGTTATCGGAGGTTCAGAGACGCGAGTAGACTTATTGCTCCTTGTCATGGTAGATTTTGATCTGATTCTGGGTATGGACTGGTTATCTCCCTATCATGCTATTTTGGACTGTCATGCCAAGACAGTGACCTTAGCCTTGCCTGGAGTACCTCGTGTAGAGTGGAGAGGGACTCCTAGTCATTTTTCTAGTAGAGTTATTTCCAATATGAAGGCTCAGTGTATGCTTGAGAAGGGTTGTTCAGCCTATTTGGCCTACGTTCGTGATTCTAGTGCTGAGGTTCCTTATATAGAGTCCGTGCCCGTGATCCGCGAGTTTCCAGAGGTATTCCCTGCTGACCTGTCAGGTATGCCACCCGACAGGGATTTTGATTTTTGTATTGAGGTAGCTCTGGGCACTCAGCCCATTTCTACTCCGCCATATCGTATGGCCCCGCCAGAGTTGAAGGAATTGAAGGAGCAGTTGCAGGAATTGTTGGATAAAGGCTTCATTAGGCCTAGTGTTTCTTCTTGGGGTGCCTCAGTGTTGTTCGTTAAGAAGAAAGATGGCTCAATAAGGATGTGTATCGACTACCGGCAGTTGAATAAGGTTACTATCAAGAACAAGTATCCTTTGCCGAGGATTGATGACTTATTTAATCAGCTTCGGGGTGCTAAGGTATTCTCTAAGATAGACTTGAGATCTGGTTACCATCAGTTGAGGATCAGGGCGTCTGATGTGCCTAAGACATCTTTTCGCACTCGTTATGGGCATTATGAGTTTTTGGTCATGTCGTTTGGGTTGACAAATGCCCCTGCTGCTTTTATAGAGTTGATGAACCGAGTGTTCATGCCTTATTTGGACTCGTTTGTTATTGTTTTCATTGATGATATTTTGATATACTCTCGCAGACTAGAGGAGCACGAGCAGCACCTTAGAGTCGTCCTCCAGACTCTGAGAGATAGGCAGTTGTATGCCAAGTTTTCTAAGTGTGAGTTCTGGTTGAGTTCTGTGGCATTCTTGGGCCACGTTGTATCGGCAGAGGGTATTCAGGTGGATCCTGAGAAGATTTCAGCAGTCAAAGATTGGCCTAGCCCTACTTCAGCTATAGAGATTCGTAGTTTCTTAGGCCTAACAGGCTATTATCGTCGGTTCGTGGAGGGGTTTTCATCTATAGCAGCCCCTATGACCAAGTTGTCGCAGAAGAGTGTTCAGTTCAGATGGTCGGAGGAGTGTGAAGTGAGCTTTCAGAAGCTCATGATATCATTGACCACAACAGCAGTGTTGGTATTGCCCTCAGGTTTAGGTTCGTGTACCGTGTATTGTGATGCTTCACGGGTTGGGCTTGGTGCGGTGTTGATGCAGGATGGCTAGGTCATAGCCTATGCATCTCGTCAGTTGAAGATCCACGAGAAGAATTATCTAGTTCACGACTTGGAGCTCGCAGCTATTGTTCATGCCTTGAAGATTTGGAGGCACTATTTGTATGGGGTACCATGTGAGGTATTCACTGATCACAAGAGTTTGCAATACTTGTTTAAGCAAAATGAGTTGAATATAAGGCAGAAGAGGTGGTTAGAGTTGCTGAAGGATTATGATGTTACTATTCTCTATCATCTGGGAAAGGCAAATGTGGTGGCCGATGCTTTGAGCCGGAAGTCAGTCAGTATGGGTAGCTTGGCCTATTTATCAGTTGGAGAGCGACCTTTGGCTTTGGATGTTTAGGCGTTAGCCAATCGATTTATGAGATTGGAGGTTTCGGAGGCTGACAACGTTTTGGCCCATACCGTCGCTCGTTCTTCGTTGTATGATCGTATTCGCGCCAGGCAGTATGATGATCGTCATTTGTGTGCTCTTAGAGATGCGGTTTGGCACGGACATGCCAAGTAGGTCACAGTTGATGCTGAGGGAGTTTTGAGATTGCAGGGTCGTATATGTGTTCCTAATGTGGACGACATTCGTGAGTTGATATTGTAGGAGGCCCATAGTTCCCGGTATTCTATTCATCCGAGCGCCGCGAAGATGTACCAGGACTTGCGATAGCATTATTGGTGGCGTAGAATGAAGAAGGATATTGTGGCTTATGTAGCTCGGTGCTTGAATTGTCAGCAGGTTAAGTATGAGCACCAGAGACCCGGTGGTTTGATGCAGCAGATTCAGCTTCCCGAGTGGAAGTGGGAGCGTATCATGATGGATTTTGTAGTTGGACTCCCACGGACCCAAAGGATGGTTGACGCAGTATGGGTTGTTGTGGATAGGCTGACCAAGTCAGCACATTTCATTCTGGTGGAGGTTTCATCTTCGGCAGAGAAGTTAGCTCAGATCTATATGAGAGAGATTGTCAGATTGCACGGTGTGCCCTTATCTATCATATCAGACCGAGGCACTCAGTTCACCTCCCATTTCTGGAGAGTATTTCAGCGAGAGTTGGGCACACAGATTGACAGATAGTCCGAGCGCACTATTCAGATTTTGGAGGATATGTTATGGGCATGTGTTATTGATTTTGTGGTTCATGGGACCAGTTCTTGCCTTTAGCAGAGTTTGCCTACAACAATAGTTACCAGTCGAGTATTCAGATGGCTCCGTATGAGGCGTTGTATGGTAGGCGATGTCGGTCTCCAGTTGGATGGTTTGATCCCGGAGAGACTAGGTTATTGGGTTCTGAGTTAGTCCAGGATGCCTTGGATAAAGTGAGGATTATTCAGGATAGGCTTCGTACAGCTCAGTCTAGGAAAAAGAGTTATGCAGATCGTAGAGTTCGAGATTTGGCTTTCATGGTAGGAGACCAGGTGTTCCTTCGAGTGTCGCCTATGAAGGGCGTGATGAGATTCGGGAAGAAGGGCAAGTTGAGCCCTAGGTACATTAGTCCATTTGAGATTTTGGACAAAGTAGGAGAGGTGGACTACAGACTTGCCTTGCCACCGCATTTATCAGTCGTGCATCCAGCGTTTCATGTATCTATGCTCCGGAGGTACATTGCAGATCCTTCTCATGTTCTTGACTTCAGCGGTGTCATTTGTACAAGGATTTCACGTATGAGGAGGAGCCGGTAGCTATATTAGATAGGCAGGTTCACTAGTTGAGGTCGAAGAGTTATCCTTCGGTCGAGGTAGCTACTTGGGAGTCCGAGTCTGATATGAGGAGTAGTTATCCCCATCTTTTCTAAGACTCAGGTACTTTTCTAAGTCCGTTCGAGGACGAACGTTTCTTTTAGAGGTGGAGATTGTGATTACCCAAAAGGTCATCCTAAGTAATTCTAGCTAAATTTGTGTTCCGAGGCCCCGAAAGCCTCCGTTAATCTCACCTCGATATGCGTGCGCATCCCGGGCGTGTAGCCGGGAAGTCTGTATGTTGAAATTTGATGAAAATAGAATTTTATGATAATTAAATGAATAAAGTTGACTTTGGTCATCAGTTTTGGTAAACGGATGCGGACCCGTGATTTGACGGTCCCGGAGGGTCTGTAGGAAAATATGGGACTTGGGCGTATGCCCGAAATCGAATTCTGAGGTCCCAAGCACGAGAAATGAATTTTTAAAGAAAATTATTTTCAAGAAATAATAAAGGTTTTTGAAAATGAATAATTATGTGAAAACCGTGTTACCGGGCCCGTATTATGGTTTCGGAGCCCGAAACATGTTTATTATGTGTTATTTGACTGATCTATGAAGTTTGGTGTAAAACGGACTTGAAATGACGTGATTCGGATCAAAATTGGAAAAGTTAAGCTTTATAAAGTTTTAAGAAAAATACTAAGAGTTTTGAGGTTTAATTCAATGTATTTGATGATATTTTGATGATTTAAAAGCTTGAATAAGTCCGTAGGATGGTTTGGGAGTCATGAGTGTTTTTGGTTTTTAGCCCCGAGGGCTCGGGTGAGTTTCGGGTAGCTAACGGGGTGGGTAATGAGTCAAAAGTCTGGTGTAATTGCATTTTTGCTGGTGTCAGTCCCTTTACTCTATGCGATCGCATTGAGTGATCCGCGATCGCATAGCTTCGTGCCTGGGGAGTAGTCCGTTACACTATGCGATCGCATAGCATACTCCGCGATCACATAGTGTATTAGGTGGGTAAAGTGAGCTGGAGGAAAATACTCTGTGCGGTCGTCGTTTCCTTTGTGCGATCGCATAAAGGAGAGGCTGTATACCTGTGTGATCGCAATAGACATTCCGCGATTGCAGTGTACCCAGCCCTAGTCTCTATGCGATCGCATCCCTGCTTCCGCGATTGCATAGAGATATTTCGCCCAGTTATTAAATGAGTTCAAAACTGAATATTTCATACGGGACTTTGCTATTTTCAGCCTTCCTCTCATCCTCCAACCTCCATTGTCGACCCCCAAGCTAGAGTCCTTCAATAAACCCTTGGGTAAGTGATTTCAACTTCTATTTCTTCAACTTTCCTTTAATCACTAGAATCTAGGCCTAAAAACATGAAAATTAAGATAGAAATTGGGGTTTTGGGTATAGATAGGATTTTGGGAATTTTGGGTGATTCAACCTCAATTTGGGGCTGGATCTTAAAAAAAAACATATATTTGAACTCGTGGGGTTATGGGTAGTCGGATTTTGGTCCGAGCCTCAAGTTTGGACAATGTGGGCCCGGAGTCAAATTTTAGAATTTTAGAAAGAATGCTTAGAAATTAGTAATTAGGCTATGGGTTTGATTTATTGAGCCAATATTGATATACTTGGGTTGATTATGTCTAGATAATACCATTCCGGAGTCGAATTCTAGAGGAAATGCGGTGTTAGAGGGTTGATTGCTCTATTTTGGACCCGAGGTAAGTGTCTTGCCTAACTTTGGTGAGGGAATATGTATTATTTTCTATGTGCTATGTGATTCTCATGTTCATTGCATAGGTGAGGTGACGAGTACCTATGTAATGTGAGTCAAGCATGCCCGTGAGTCTATTTGTAGAAATTATAGTATTTCTTCCATGTTTATCATATTATGAAATTGTTTCTACTTGGTAATTCATTCTTGTTGAAAGTATTGGTTGTTGAGCTTGAGAATTGTTGATACGAATGAGAATCCAAGCGTAAAGTATACAATTGAAGTGATTGGTTATCGCTGAGACCCTTGCCGGGCATTTGTTGAGTTATTAATTTATGATCTCCCCTTGCCGGGTGATATTAAATTGTATTTCCACTATGTTACATTCCTTGCCATTGTTATTTGTCATTTGCTTTGGTGAGGAAGAGTGTAATTCACGAAGGGTGATGTCGTGCCTTGTTTACATTGATTTTATCATACATTGCATAGTGAAAGAGAAAGTGAAGCACGAAGGTTAATGCCGTGCCATGTTTACATTGATTATATCATACATTGCATAGTGAAAGAGAAAGTGAAGCACGAAGGTTAATGCCGTGCCATGTTTACATTGATTATAAGCACGAAAGTTAATGCCGTGTCATGATTACATTGATTATATCATACATTGCATAGTGAAAGAGAAAGTGAAACACGAAGGTTAATGCCGTGCCATGTCTACATTGATTATAAGCACGAAGGTTAATGTCGTGCCATGATTACATTGATCACATCATACATTGCATAGCGAAAGAGAAAGTGAAGCACAAAGGATAATGTCGTGCCATGATTTACATTGAATATACCATGTTTTGCATAGTGAGGAAGAGAGTAAAAGCACGAAGGGTGATGCCGTGCCATTTTTTTTACATTCCTGGCATTTGTACTCGTCTTTACTTGGTACTTTCTGTTAAACTGCTTTTTATCTGCTTTCTTATGATCAATATACTGTCATATCTCACTTGTGATCCCTTTAACTGCTCCCGTTTCCTTAATTTGTCTGCTTATTTCTTGCGTTGCTATCTGTGTTATATGTTGTAGAATAGGACAGGTGTACGTCGTTGCTAAGTCTAGCCTCGTCACTACTTCGGCCGAGGTTAGGCTCGGCATTTACTCAGTACATGGGGTCGGTTGTACTGATGCTACACTGCACTTCTTTATGTTGTGCAGATCCCGCACTCGGACCCTGTGGACAACACTGAGGGAGTCTCCTTCAGTCCACTTCAGAGGCTTCAAGGTATACCGTCGGCGTTCGTGGGCCTTGGTGTCTCTTCCGTCTTTGACTCTTCTATTGTCTTATTTATTCTGTAGCTCCGAAGACAATTGTGTACCCTTCTTTCTAGACTTTGTATTTAGTATTCCATATAGAGTTTGTGAGTTTGTGACACCCCGGTTTTGGGATTATGCGAGTTGTGTACTTTACCGTTTCATTAAACTGTTCGGATGTTTATTACATTTCTGCTGTAAGCATTTGTTATTTCCGTTAAGTTTTGAAAGGCATTACCTTTACTACTATTGACAGGAGTTGAAATTTGTTAGATTTATTGCATACGTTGGCTTGTCTAGCGGGTTCAACGTTAGATGCAGTCACGGCCTGAAGGTGGGATTACGGGTCGTGACAACAACTGTTTAAATCTGCATCATCTTTATAATATAACATGCAACCACCTTCACAACAATCAATTCTCATTGACGAAAGTCCTAACTTAGAAACCAATCTCTTTGCCTTATAGAAATCACCAGGTAAGTTGATATCAGGGTCAACTAGTTCACTCATAAGGTCAATGAAAGAGTCCATGGCTGCTTGAGAAATATTCCAATCAGATTTTATACTTAGTAATCTAACTGCAACAGACAACTCAGAGTGCAGACTTCCTTCCTTTAACAGACGACTAGCTTCCTCTAACTATTTATAAAAACATTTTGCGTCATCATTAGGGGTTTGTTCAACATTTTCAGTGGGCTCACTCCCAAATTGCATCCCAAAAGCATCCGCAACCATATCATGCATTCTAGAATCATGATTTGTATTCTCCACCGACCTACTACTTTCACCCGCAACCATGTTATGAAATCTCCCATTACTACCATCGACCTCTCCATGATTAGTCCACACAAAGTAATTCGCTATAAACCCCTTCCTATAAAGATGAAGTTTAACTTCCTCCGGTTTTTCAAACCTCATACAGTCGCACCTAACACAAGGGCACCTAATTAATCCTTCACTTTGGTATGGTGGAAGTTCCATTGCATGTCTAACAAATTCATCAACACCTTCTATAAATTCCTACTGCAATCCCGCCGATTAGGATAATTCCTATTGTACATCAAAGTACGATGTTCCATCTATACAAATAAAACAAGAACAACCTTAATTTAGTTAATTCATATCCTAATTGTTTTTAGTTAATTAATTCAACATCCTAAAGGTTCAACCCATATCCTAAATGTTCAATTCATATCCTAAAATTTCAATTCATACACAAAAAGTTCAATTCATAACCTAAAAATTTCAATTCATATAAAAAAGGTTCAATTCATATCAAAAAGGTCCAATACATAAACTCAAAATGTCCAATACATAAATTAAAAGTCCAATTCATATCCTAAAAGTTCAATACATATCCTCAAGGCTCAATTCATATCTTAAAGACTCAATTCATATCCTAAAGTCTCAATTCATATCCAAAATTTCAAATTCTAACTAAACTATCAAAACAATACATAATTCAAATCTAACTAAACTAAATTCCACACTAATTAAACTAATTAGTTAATAAAATTATTTAACAAATCTAATTAAAACAAGACCTTAAACCCTAATACTCAATAAAATACAATGTTCATATTAATGTTCATATAATTCAAACAATAAACTACAATGTTGACATAATTGAAACTAAAACTAGAAAAAGATTCAAGGTTCTAGTTCAAACTTACCTTTTTTTTAGGTGGAGAATGAGAGATAGGGTGGTGGGGGGGCGGCGATGGTGGTGGCAGTGGTCCGGTGAGCGAGTCAGTGGCCTGGTGGTAGTGGTCCGGCGAGCGAGCAGTGTGAAGTCCGGCGAGCAGTGGTGGAAGCTGGTCCGACGAGGGTAGCAGTGGGGAGTGACGAGAAGGGGAGGGAGGGAAAGAGAGGAGAAAAATATTTTGGGGAGATAATATGAAAAATGGTGGGAAACCCGATTTTGGGTCTGGTTTTTTAAAATGTCTGTAATTAAGTATTGACCGTTTGACCAAAATAGCGACCAACTTTGGTCGCTATTTTTTTAAAAAAAAATTATTTTGGTTTTTACATATTCTAACTAAAATTATTATTAAAAAAATTATTAGAAGTGTTAATGTCACGACCCAAATTCCCACCCTTTAGGCCGTGACTGCGCCTAACGTTGAACCCGCTAGGCCAGCCAACGTATAACTTGTAATGGCAATTAAAAATCATTTAGTACGAAATGAAATGCTAAATTCATCAGCCTCAACCAACTTCCATCACACACCGGGATAACAGTGGGAAAAAAGTTTCACCGTACATCAATAACATACCTTTCCCAACAATAATCTTTCCAACATCGATAATAAAATTATTAAAACTTGAATGTGGAAAAGAGAAACATAACAATCATAAGATAACGTAAACTTCCCAAAACCGGGGTGTCACAATC
>ML285309.1:633-13868 GCA_005239495.1 Nicotiana undulata
ATGCCGTGCCATGATTTTATTGATTATAAGCACGAAGGTAAATGCCGTGCCATGATTTTATTGATTATAATCACGAAGGTAAATGTCGTGCCATTGTTTATTTTTCTGACACTTATATTGTCTCGTTGTCGATTATGTTGGATTGTTTCTCTGGATCACTTCTACCTGTTGATGTGACTGCTTTATTTCACTTGTCCTCTCTTTACTGCTCCTGTATCCCCTACTTGCCGGTTTATTTCCTGCCTTGTGTTATTTCCTGTTACCTGCTGTAGAATATGACAGGTTATCGTTAATGTCAAGTCTAGCCTCGTCACTACTTCGGCCGAGGTTAGGCTCGGCACTTACTCAGTACATGGGGTCGGTTGTACTGATGCTACACTGCACTTCTTAATGTTGTGCAGATCCCGCATCCGGACCCAGTGGACCGCATTGAGGGAGTCACCTTCAGTCCACCCAGAGCTTCAAGGTATACCCGCTGGCGTTCGTGGGCCTTGGTGTCTCTCCTACATTTGGATTTCCTCATTGTCTTTCCTTTTTCTTCTAGTTCCAAGACAATTATATATTTCTTTCAGACTTTGTATTTAGCACTCAGTTAGTTAGTTCGTGAGGTTGTGACACCCCGGTTTTGGGATATTTGCGATGTTGTTACCTTTATCTTTTCATTATTCATTTTGGGAATATTATTACATTTCTGCTGTAAAAACTTTTGAAGTGATGTGGAAATGTTCGGTAAAGGCTGAAAGTTAAGGGAATTGAGATATTCCAGTAGAGGTTGGAAGGTTAATTGGCTTTATTACTGTTATGTTATTTTTATAAATGTCAAAGTGTTGTGTACGTTGGCTTGTCTAGCGGGTTCAACGTTAGACGCAATCACGGTCTGAAAGGTGGGATTTCGGGTCGTGACAGATATATTTGTCTTTTTAGTATATCTTATCGGTTTATCGATAAACCGATAACCGAAGAGGACAAAATCGAAATCGATAAATCGATAAACCGATAACAAATAATCGATTCGATTTATCGATAAACCGATTCGAATGCACACCCCTACTATTTAGCTTAATATGGTGTATTTGCCTCTCCTTGTATTATGTATAGACAATATAATATATAATACATAAATACCTCCTTTAGGATAACATAGATTATATAGATTTCTTACTTCGTCCAAAATATATGTTCTTTTATTATTTTGTATAAAAGGATCAATATTTTAATTATTTTTTTTTTACATTATATAGAATAAGCAATTAGACTTTCCTTCTACTTTTTCAACATAAAGTTTTATTTTTTACATTTTGGACTTCATCCAAAATATATGTTCTTTATTATTTCGTATAAAATGTATCAATATTTAAGAATATTTTTTCTATATTATATATAATAAGCCATTAGACTTTTCTTCTATTTTATTTTCAATATAAAGTTTTGATTTTTATATTTTTTACTATGTTGCTTGTAATTGTTTCAAATTCAAATTAGAATTTCTTCTACGTTTAAATTTAAATTTAAAAATAGTAACTAATTATTAACAACACATAGTGCATAATTTAGTGTTTTTTTTAATTTAAAAAGAATATTATTTCCTAACTTAACTAATTTTGTCCTAACATTACCAAGTGACTTTTTATTATATTGCCACTTAGCTTACTATGGTGCCTTTGCCTCTTCTATTATTATATAATAATATAGATAGCTAGAAGATAGATTATATAGATAGATTTTTGTTTTTCAATTTATGGTATCATTTATTTTCTTCTTTCTTCCGGAGGTTTTCGGCACCAATTTCAGGGAAGTAATATAGACAAGGAACTGAAAATGGGAAACTAATAGCCATCACCATTACCGTTGGTGGGTCTTTTTGTAATTTCATCGTTTACCCAATTTCCCTTATATCTTTAGGTCGACTGTTACTGGTCTCCATTACGCTGACGTGTTCATGCTACTCTTCTTACAATCTTAAATCTGCAGAAGCATATTGGCCGAATGAATGATTATTCGGGTTGGTGGGTGAGAGATAAGCAAACTTTTTGACAAAGGATGGTATTTGTGTTTTCAACTATTTTATTCATCTTATGCCACGTAGCGCATTAGCATGCCATGCACCTAAGAAAATAGTCCAGACAATTAAGGAGGTTTTGGTTATGAATCTTAGGAGTTAGTTAGCATGTGTAACAAGATATTTTGAGTCACCAAAAATAATAACCTATAAAATTTTATTTGTATGAAAATGTTATACACAAGTTTTATAGGAGTAGAGGGTGGGCGTGGTTTCCGTAGACGACAAGATGCGGGAAGCGCGACTTAGATGGTTCGAATACGTGTGGAGGAAAAGCCTAGATGCACCGGTTGGGAGGTGTGAGCGTTTGACTTTAGCAGGTATGAGAAGAGGCAGATGACGGCTTAAGAAGTATTGGGGCGAGGTGATCAGGCGGGACATAGCGCGGCTTCAGATTTCCGTGGTCGTGGCGAAGCCAGAAATTTTTTTAAGGGTGTTCAAACTTGAAAGAACTAAAAGAAAATTCCCAACAAAGGGTGTTCAATATATATTTTATACATTTAAAATCAACATTTTACTTATATACACAGTGTAATTTTTCGTAATATTTCGGTGAAGGGTGGTCAGTTGACCACCCTTTGTAAAGGGTGGCTTCGCCCATGTTCCGAGGACATGGCTCTTAATAGGAACATGTGGAGGTCGAGCATTAGAGTGGCAAGCTAGGGATAGTCGAGAGTTCTTCCCTCTTTGTACCGGGTAGTCTGATAGAGTTTCGTTTAGGTTTGTTGGCGGTCTATGTTGTGTTTACATTGTTGTTTTGCATAGTTTTGTGTTATTGTTCTTTCACTTATTCGTTGTTATTTTCTTTCTGGCATCTTTTGTTGTTACATGTCTTTTGTCTTGTTTTTTTGTGTGATATTATTGTCCCTCATGTTGAGCCGAGAGTCTCACAGAAACAGACTCTCTACTCTTTTCGGGATAGGGGTAAGGTCAACGTACACTCCACTCTTCCCAGACCCCACTAGTGAAATTTTACTTTGTATGTTATTGTTATTGTATAGGAGTAGATTTCTTGATTAGGAAATGTATTTAGTTTCGAGCCACCGATCAATTGAAGAGTATGTGGAAACAGAATTTTGGTGCTAGTTGAAGGGATCTAAACTTGCCCTTCTTCGAGGAATCGCTCGTGATATTGCCATACACTGACAAAAAGATCCCACAATTGGCACGATCTAAATTCAGTCATTTAGGCAATTGACTAGGAAATTACAAGTGGGATGGATATGTAATAGAATATTACCAGGTGATGCGTTGAAGTGCAAACTGGATTCGGCCTCAGGCTCAGCACACGTGCCTTTGACAAAGTCGTCTCTACTTTTTGAGTTTGTCCAGCCTTTTTGGCTTTTATCTCTTTCTCTAATTGGGTGTTAAGAAAGGAGGTAGGTATTACTCAAAGTGTTTTTTTTTTTTTAAAGGTATTTTCATACAGATTAAAAAATTCATATTTTAATATTAATTAATAATTAAATTAATTATATTAATATTTATTATCTCTTCACATAAACACTTTTAGCACATACTTTAACATATTTACTCCAAGAACAATGTAGGAAAAAAATAATTAATTTATTCTGACAATCTTGAAAAATCAGATAATTTGGACCACAAAAAAGGATTAAAAATCACTTATATAAGAGGACTCAGTTAGGCACAACTGATGCGTGGTTATTCTTTTGTTTTTGATTAATCATCTGAAAATGCAAAGTTATCACTATATGAGAGTAAAATAGAACCAAAGTTGCTATATCCATGGGTCAATAGAAAAGAACGAGAACAACAATCCGAGAATATAAGCGTATTAATTTCAATAACATTTTTGGTAAATTTTTTGTCCCTTGCATACTTCATGTATCTTAAACTTTTCGTTCTTAAGCCAACATTTCTTGATTGGATCCTCTAGCCGATAGGCGATAACTACGCAAGTTAGATCAAAACTTCTTATTTTCTTACCTTAAGGCAAATCTTAATGTTATTATATTTCTCTATGTGAAAAAATAACACCAACAACTACCCAGTAAAGTCCCACAAAGTGGGGTCTGGGGAGGGTGATGCGTACGCAGACCTTACCCCTACCCCGATAGAGTAGGGAGAATGTTTCCAACGGACCCTCGGCTCAGGAAGACAGAAATAAAAACAAAAACAAAAACAAGAAAAGACAATTCATTAGTAAACTCCAGCAGAACTCTTTAAAACAGTAGCATAAGCATAAAAACCCATAAGATAAATGACATGCAATAGCAACAGCCAGAATCTAAGGCCCCGGGCAAGATAAATAGCAAGGATAGCATGTGCTCAACAAAAACCGCAAGCCCTCTAGGATCATCCCCATCCAGACCCGCCCCACCCCGGGAATGAAGTATGAAAAGCTCTACTACCCTCTATCCTACAACCTTGATGCTTGCCCTCCAGACTTTCCTATCAAGGGTCATGTCCTCGGAAATCTGCAGTCTCGCCATGTCCTGCCTAATCACCTCTCCCCTATACTTCTTCGGCCGCCCTCTACCTCTTCTCGAACCCACCGCCGCCAACCGCTCACACCTCCTCACTGGGGCATCAAGGCTTCTCCTCCGCACATGCCCGAACCATCTGAGCCTCGCTTCCCGCATCTTATCATCCACCGGGGCCACGCCCACCTTCTCCCGAATATCTTCATTCCTAATCCTATCCATCCTAGAGTGCCCGCACATCCACCTAAGCATTCTCATCTTCGCTACCTTCATCCTCTGAATATGAGAGTTCTTAACCGGCCAACACTCAGCTCCATACAACATGGCCGGTCTAACCACAGCTCTATAAAACTTACCTTTAAGTTTCGGTGGCACTTTCTTGTCACACAAGACTCCAGATGCAAACCTCCACTTCATCCAACCCGCCCCTATACGACGAGTGACGTCATTGTCGATCTCTCCGTCCCCCTGAATCACCGACCCAAGGTACTTGAAGCTATCACTCTTGGGGATGACATGTGATCCAAGCCTCACGTCCCCGCCTACTTCACTCGCCTCAGCGCTAAACTTGCACTCCAGGTACGCAGTCTTAGACCTGCTCAATTTGAAACCCTTAGACTCGAGGGTCTGTCTCCAGACCTCTAGCCTCGTCTCATCAATCAGAACTATGTCATCAGCAAATAACATGCACCATGGCACATCCCCTTGAATATGGTGTGTCAGTGCATCAATCACCAAGGCAAATAGGAATGGGCTAAGCGCAGAGCCTTGGTGTAACCCCATATTAACCGGAAAATGCTCCGAGTCGCCTCCCACAGTCCTAACCTTAGTCTTAGCTCTGTCATACATGTCCTTGATCACTCTTATGTAGGCTACCAGCACTCCCTTAGTCTCAAGACATCTCTAGAGCACCTCCCTAGGGACCTTGTCATACGCTTTCTCAAGGTCAATAAACACCATGTGCAGATCCTTCTTCTTATCCCTGTACTGTTCTACCAACCTCCTAATAAGGTGGATAGATTCCGTAGTGGATCAACCAGGCATAAACCCAAACTGATTGTCGGATATCGACGTAGTCTTCCTCACCCTCGCCTCAACCACCCTCTCCCAGACTTTCATAGTATGGCTTAGTAACTTGATGCCCCTATAATTGTTACAACACTAGATATCACCTTTGTTCTTGTACAACGGTACTACTGTACTCCACCTCCACTCCTCCGGCATCCTCTTCGTCCTAAAAATTATATTGAACTACCCAGTCAGCCACTCCAATCCTGCTCTACCCACACACTTCCAAAACTCAACCGGGATTTCATCCGGCCCGGTCGCTCTTCCCCTACTCATTTTACGCAAAGCCCCCACGACCTCCTCCACCTTAATGCGCCTGCAAAATTCGAAATATCGGAGACTCTCCGAATGCCCCAAAACCCCTAGCTCTATTACCCGATCCCCCTCCTCGTTGAGAAGACCTCGGAAGTACGATTGCCATCTCTGCTTAATCTGAGACTCCCCCATCAATACCCCACCATCCTCGTCTTTGATACACCTTACTTGGTCTAGATCCCGCGCCTTCCTCTCCCTTGCTTTAACCAACCGAAAGAACTTCATGTCCCCACCTTTTTCCCCCAATTCCTCGTACATATGACCAAATGCCGCATTCTTGGCCTCCGTGACCGCCAGCTTCGCCTCCTTCCTCGCCACCTTGTACCTCTCTCTGTTCGCTCTCCTATCCTCCTCGCTTGTGCACCCTGCAAAACGAAGGGATAAATAGTCATTGAAAATGACGATAGACGGTTTCTTCTTTTTTTTTCTTCTTTTTAAAAAAATATTGAGATTACTTGGACTGGTGGCACTCGCAATTTTGGAATGTTACAAAAACGCCCTCCTACATTCTATTTTTAGAAACCAGACATACTTTTTTTTTCTAGATGTAAAATCGACCAACTCATATATTAAACTACAATATAGTGTAAAATCATCAATATTGACAAATTTAAGCACTACTCCAAGTAAGCTTATTGTTAAATAAAGAGGAGTAACATTTTTCATGTCTTTAGTCATGATAGGGGTAGTCGTGTAGAATGAATTCAGCAATATTTAGGATTCAACAACAACAACAGTAGATTCATTATAACCTCAAGTAGTGTCTGGAAAAGTTAGTAAAAGTTAGTGTGTACGCAACAACTAACAACTTGCTTAGCTAGTATTGACTTGTTATACAGGAAGCTCGTAAAACCTTAACAACCGATACGATTTTCACTAGGATAACTCTCTTTGTTTCCTTTACTCCTTTCCCCTTAATGTCTAGGGGTCGTTTGGTATGATGTATAAGAAGGTATAGTGCTGGTATAAAAATTTAATACCATTTTAATACTTTATTTGATTAGCAAACCTGGTATAAGTTATCCGGGGATTAAAATACGTACCGGGATAACTTATACCTTGTAGACGGTGGAGTAATTAGTGCTTGGATAACTTATACCTTCTTCTTCGAAATTATGCAATTGTCATTTTTAATACAACATATCAAAAAATAGATAAAAAAACAATACCAAAATAACTAATCCAAGTATAACTAATTCAAGCATAAGTTGTATTCAAACCAAACGATCCCTAATAGTATTACTACTTACTCCTCAGACTGTGGAAAGCATCTCCCTAATGTAACTCTCTTGCAAAGTTTGGAAATCAGTTTTGAAATTTGACCAATTATTTTAATATGGAAGATAACCTATCCTATTAGAAAGGACCAACAATTGGTTGGTAGAGTTGCCAACTAAAAATAAAAAGGGCATTAATAAAAAGGAAAATAGAAATAAATTACGAAAACGTGGTTGGTGAAGTGAAGACTCGAGATATGTACGTTGTTCAAGAGCTTTATTGATTCTCCCAAATAATAATAAATACTAGGTCTTATGCAAAGTAGTGGGGAGTGACTATCAAACAAAAAGGAAAAAGAACATGGAAAAAAACGATCGAATCGAGTTCTTTTTCTTCTATATTTTAATTTAATATTTGAGTTAAAGTAAGCCCGTGAATGATAAGAAGAGAAAAGTTCAAGATGAGAAAATTGTAAGAGAGGGAATGATTCTTTCATGAATTAACTGCACATGATAGGTGTATAAAATAGAGTTGCAATCATTAGATTAAAAACTCTAATCGCGGTTTGCATATATATATATATATATATATATATATATATATATATATATATATATATATATATATATATATTGGTCTTTAAGCTTAGTGTAGCTTAATTTTAAGCTTTGTGTAGCTTAAAAAGAGTGAATATGGGAAAGAAATAGAGGGAAGTGAAATTTTGAATTAGTGCACTTTGTCCCTCATCGGAAGAAGGAAAGAAAATCTATGTGTATATATAGAGAAGCTCTTCCTCTAGCTCTTAAAGAGTTGAGAAGAAGGCAAGCCTCGCGTCGTCGTCGTCGCTCGGCTTCGGATACAATGATCCTCAAACTTTTAAAGCAGTTATGTCGTCTTTTGAGAATTGATTGATCTTCCTCCTAGAAATAAGCCTTTAGGTTCGAAATGGATCTTTAAACGGAAAGTGAAAGTTGATGCCACTATTGACAAATATAAGGCAAGACTTGTTGTCAAAGGTTATAGACAAAAGGAAGGCCTTGATTACTTTGACACTTACTCGCCAGTAACGAGTATAACCTCTATTAGGATGTCAGTGGCATTAGCGGCCGTGTATGGTCTTGAAATCTATCAAATGGATGTTAAAACATCTTTTTTAAATGGAGAATTGGAGGAAGAGATTTACATGAAACAACCTGAGGGTTTTGTGGTTCCTGGTAAAGAAAAGAAAGTGTGCAAACTTGTTAAGTCGCTTTATGGACTTGAACAAGCACCCAAACAATGGCATGCCAAATTTGACCAAACAATGTTGGCAAGTGGGCTTAAAATCAACGAGTGCGACAAATGTGTTTACATTAAAAACACTCCAGGTCATGAAGTCATTGTTTGTTTATATGTTGATGACATGTTGATAATGAGAAAAAGTATGGCAGATATAAATGCTACAAAATGCATGTTGGCTAGCAAATTCGACATGAAAGACTTAGGAGTTGCTTATGTGATCTTAGGAATCAGAATTCACAAGACTCCACAAGGTCTAGCATTATCACAATCTCACTACATAGAAAAAATACTTGACAAGTTCAAGTATTTGGATTTCAAAATTGCCAAGACTCCAATTGACGTGAGTTATGCACTTCAAAAGAATGAAGGTAAAAGTGACTCACTACTGGACTATGCAAGAGTATTGGGAAGTTTGATGTATATCATGAATTGTACGCGACCGGATATAGCATGTGCTATTAGAAAACTAAGCTGGTTTACAAGTAATCTCAATCATATACATTGGATGGCAATGAAACGAGTTTTGGGGGTATCTGAAACATACCCAAAATTATGAGTTGCATTATAACAAATATGCCTCCGTGATCGAGGGATATAGTGATGCAAATTGGATCACCGGATCATCTGAAGTTAAATCCACGAGTGGATATGTTTTCACAATTGGGGGTGGAGCAGTGTCTTGGAAATCATCCAAACGAACGTGCATCGCCCGTTCTAAAATGGAATCTGAATTTATAGCTTTAGATAAGGCCGGTGAAGAAGCTAAATGGATCCGGAATTTCTTGGAAGATATTCCATTTTGGCCCAAACCTTTGGCACCTATTTGTATACATTGTGATAGTCAAGCGGCAATAGGCAGGGGCAGGGAGCGTTATGTATAACGAAAAATCTCATCATATATGAAGGAGACATAATACCGTTAGACAACTACTCTCTAGTGGTGTTATCACAATTGACTACGTAAAGTCAAGAGATAACGTGTCGGATCCACTTACAAAAGGCCTATCTAGAGAGGCAGTTGAAAGATCATCAAAGGGAATGGGGTTAAGGCCTAGGACAAGTCATCATGGAGGTAACTCTACATAGCAGACCGGAGATCCCAAGAGCTAGGTTCAAAGAGATCAAACAAAGTTATGAATGACGGTTCAACATTGCCAAATAACTCAACCCATTCTCGTGATGAAGACAATGTTCAGAAATCAAGGTAAATCATTAAGACTTTTTGATGAGTCAATAAAGCTTAGAGCTTTTTAATGATTTGCTAAGTCTGGCAGGATATGACCAGATAGTGTGTCTTTAGGATTACACGTTTAGGAATCACCTATGTGAGTGTGAAGTGTAAGCCGCTTCAAGGGGAATGAAATTAAAGGCCCATTCTCTAAGCACTCATGAAACCAAGCGGTGTTCATGGCTGAAACGAACACAACCGTGAGAACCATAGATAGTTAAGAATTGATTGTGTGACTTATGTTGTCTAGGTATACAACAAAGATCGACGGTTCAAATATATCAAATCTAACGATTGACCGAGTATATCCGATATAAGTTCACTACGAAAAGTTCAAAGGGAAACCTACTTATCCAGATGCAATTAATTCTTGCATGTAACACACACACACGTCCGTGCATTCTTTTCTTACACCAAGAAAAACAAGTGGAAAAGATGCTTTATTTTGTTCAAAACATGTTGCAGAAAGATCTAGAAAAAAATTGATATTGATACAATTTGCTTCCTTAACTCAATTAGTAGGACCCTTAGAGTCCACTTCTTTCCTACACTATGAGTGAAAGGGAAAAAGTAAAGAGTACCATTAAAGCAGCCCAAGCAAGACTTATTATATCCATATGAATTATGTCTCATATCTCTATAAAAATAAAGGAATTTTTAATATGACTTTGGTTGAACTCATATTTCTAATTATTTTATATTTGCCTAAGCCTTTATAATGTTGTAGTATCATATTTTATAATGTTGAGTGTTGGCCAGCAAGAATTCACATATTCAAAAGATGAAAGTAGTAGAAATGAGGATGTTGAGATGGATGTGTGGGCACAGTAGGCTGTATAAGATTATGAATGAAGATATTCGGGAGAGGGTGGGTGTGGCTCCCGTGGACAACAAGTTGCGGAAGCGCGGCTTAGATGGTTCGGACACGTGCGGAGGAAAGCCTAGATGCACCGGTTAGGAGGTGTGAGCGGTTGACTTTGGCAGGTACGAGAAGAGGCAGAGGGCGGCCTAAGAATTATTGGGGCAAGGTGATCAGGCAGGACATGGTGCGGCTTCAGATTTTCGAGAACATGGATCTTGATAGGAACATGTGGAGGTAGAGCATTAGGGTGGTAGGCTAGGGGTAGTCGAGAGTTCTTCCCCCTTTGTACCAGGTAATTTGATAGAGTTTTGTTTAGGTTTGTTAGTGGTCTATGTTGTGTTCACATTGTTGTTTTGCATAGTTTTGTGTTATTGTCTTTTCACTTATTCGTTGTTATTATTTTCTTTCTGGCATCTTTTGTTGTTACATGTTCTTTCTTTTGTTTCTTGTCTGATATTATTGTCTCTCTTGTTGAGTTGAGAGTCTCCGGGAAACAGCCTCTGAGCCGAGAATCTTCGGGAAAATACCTCTCTACCCTTTTCGGGTTAGGGATAAGTTCTGCGTACATTCTACTCTCCCCAGACTCCACTAGTAAGATTTTACTGGGTATGTTGGTGTATCATATTTTATGTTATCAGAATATCAGGAATACTAATTATTGTATCCTGTTGTTTTGTGTGCATAAATTAATTAAGCACCATCGTCATACATTTAATATTAGTTGACCTAAATAATGGAAAAGGCTCTCATAGGATCTAGAGATAACTTAAATATCTTGAAATAACATATCCAATATATCAAATACAACGACATAAATAGAAATAAACAAGAAAGAAATTAGCATACATAAGAATTCACTTTCGTCCTAATTAGCATTGAAAATAATTAGCATATATAAAATATGCGCTTTGATAAAGTTCAAAACAATCCATTCTACAACTACGATCTCCCTCTTGCTATGCATGCATCTGGCGTGTGCAGGGGAGGATGTAGCATATATTTGGCAGGTTTAATTTAATCCAACTTTCAATGCGGAGTAAAATTTTATATGTGAAAATTTATTAAAATTACAAAAATAGTAAATATGAACCCATAATTTTAAAAACATAATGGGTTCAATGAAAAAAGTTTTAAAAGTTAAACCTAGAATTTAAATCCTTGATAACGCAGTGTACATATAGTTGTTACACCAACGCTGGCAACATTCTTTTAAACATTTTAATTGTTGCATTTTAAAGCCTTGAAAACATCCGTTCTCTCCTCCGTCGAGTCATCATGCTTCCGTTTCTGGAAAACAGGACACAATTACCATCTTGTTATTAAACATCCAAACATCATTTGTTACTTCAGTACAACCAGAAAGCATACCTTTGAACTTGCTTTTCCAAATGTAAGACCAAGAGCATCACCACCCAAAGCATCGTGCCACACTTTCACCACATCGGGAAATTCTCTCTGCATCAGATGGGGAAAAATTTCAGCATTACAGGAACAAAGGGATCAAGGGATTGAATAACTGACTTGCACCTCAGTGGATAAAAATGTCAGCAAATCTAAACACTTGCCTGGATATCGGTAATAAAGCACCTTACTGGATCAAAATTCACCATCAGCTTACTTTTCAGTTCCAAAAGTTCACTTTGAAGTCTCCAAGCAAAAAGGAAGGATGAAAAATCTTGGTCGCATGCCCCCGCACCACACACCGCTCTGGAAAGAAATTTAAAGTGTTTTAGACTCTAAATAGCATAGGAGTATCAATGGATGAGGAACTAGAGGTGCATATCATGAGGAAACAAATACAAGCACAAAGCAAGATGAGAAAAAGAACCTTGTTTGAGCTCGGATGGAAAGAGAAGATGCTGGGGGTAGGGCAATTTATCCCTATGGAGAAGAACAACAGCATCATAGTTGTTCAGAAGCGTGCGGAGAAGACACAGCGGGATGGAAAATCAACATCAATATGAATGACACGTTATAGCAAAACAATTCACAGGAATGGGCAAAGTTAATTTTAAGCTTGGTGTAGCTTAAAGAGAGTGAATGGAAAATGGTGGGAAAGAAATGGAGGGAAGTGAAATTTTGAATTAGTGCACTTTGTCCCTCATCGGAAGAAGGAAAGAAAATCTATGTGTATATATAGAGAAGCTCTTCCTCTAGATCTTAAAGAGTTGAGAAGAAGGCAAGCCTCGCGCCGTCGTCGTCGTCGCTCGCTCGGCTCGGCTTCGGATATGGATATGGATATGGATATGGATATGGTCAAAGATTGATTGATTAATCTTTTTGGACAAAATTTCTTTTCTGAAAGGATTCACACTTGTTCCAACAGCTATGACTGTTCTGAAAGGTTGCAAAACCTTTTCAGAAATAGTACGAAATTGGCTATAAATATGCCTTGAATCCCAGAATTTTTACTTACTAAATTTTCTGATCTTCTTCTTCTTCTTCTGCACAAAATATTCAAGTGTGTTTTGCAGCCTTCGAGTGGTTCGTTGTTGGTACCAACACTCTGGTGAGTTAAATCATTCTATCCTGGGAGGATATATTCCAAAACCTCGGGTACTTGAGGGGAATAATTTCCTTAAGGACACACTGTGTATTCAGTGGGCTCGATTTATTCCTATACAGTTTTCAAAATTCAGTTTTGAAGTTCTTGTTCTACTAACTTTCTGTTTCTGTATTTTCAGAAAGTTTACTGCTTTTATTTATTTTACAGCAGTATAAATTACTAACAATATATATATATATATATATATATTG
>ML285309.1:14026-42406 GCA_005239495.1 Nicotiana undulata
AATATATATATATATATATATATATATATATATATATATATATATATATATATATATATAATTATAGTGTGTGTGTGTGTTAGTGCTTGTTGACCTAACTCACAAGTGGCTTTTATGCATTACCCTTTTATTTCGAATTTAATTCATAAGCTGGTATTGATTGGCTGCTTGCTTCTTCTCTCTACTAAGCAAATGATAAGAGCGTATATTTTTACTTTTCCCTTTACAATGGATCGGGTTGGGTTGGTGGATATGGGAGAGTAGGTTCGTTTCTTTATTTTCTTTTCCTGTTTCTTTTTCCACCATTTCTTTCAAGTCGATTAAAACCTATGTCACTTGGAATTTCAAAATGTGCCATGTGTTATTGAGTTAAACTCTTTAAAAATATATTATGTTTGGTGATTCGATATAGATATAATAATGTTCTTGAAGAATCGAAACAACATAATATTAAAATTATAATTTGATGATTACAAATTCAAGAGAGAAAAAAAACAAGACAGGAAATGGCAAGTATATTTTTTTCATGTTTTTTCTTCTTGTGGTGACTGATGATTCGAGTTCGTGCATTTAGATAAACTAGTTTCAAGGTACACGTGATGCGTCTGTATCTTGTCTCGATAAGCATAAATTTGTTTAAAAGTTATGCTTGAATTATAAAAAAAAAGTGTAAGTTCCTGAATCATTAATCAATAAATTAACTTAAAATTTGTTCCAAATTTATAGTATCATAACTCCAATTTCGTAAGTTATCATACTTCGTTTACAGTTTCAGCAAAAATACGTAATCCTGAAAAACTTACATGGTGCTGAAGGAAAAAACTTAAAACATAACAATGTGCAATTAATAATTTACGAATTTCAATAAACACAAAATCAAAGTGCAATAAAAATCAGAAAAATACACTCAAAAAGGACATTTAAACAAGCTAGTGAACGAAAGGAGTTCAAGTTTAATATAAAAATATATTATAGTGCATATATACAATTCAAAAGTAGCATGGAAAGAATTTATATGGTTATTATACATTATTCATATAAGAACATAATTTATATAAGGTTAAATTTTAATTAATTTTGGTAATATTTAATTAATTTCAAAATCTTAAATGTAAGAACTTAGATCAAATAAGGAGAATTTAATTTAAAAAATTCTAGTTGATCTCAAAATACCATATTAGAAAACACAACATTAAAGAATTATACTTAGGACCCGTTTGGCCATGAGTTTTGCCAAAATAAATTTGGGATTTATCTGGCAAATCAATGTTTGGCCATAAATTTTGCTCACATTTTGGCAAAATCCCAAAATTACATCATTTACTGATTTTGGGCCAAAATCCCAAAACTTGGGAATTATATACATGTTTTACTAAAATAAAGTTGAAAAATATGTTTTGAAAACATATGTCCCAATATATTTTCATCTTCAAACCTAACTTCACCCAAATCAGATTTTTCAAAACAAATTTGATAATCAATGACCAAACGCTAACTTAGTTTGCGATGAAAATTTTATGTCGCATGACTACTTTTTACCCGACTACTTGACAAGTAGTGGCAACCAACGTTTAGCCTTAATTTTTTTTCCACCTTTTATAGTTCTACTAATTCTACTTATGTTACATATTTCAATTAGGAAAGAATTTATGTAAGTTAAATCTTAATCGATTTTAAGGTTCTAAATATCTCAAACAAAGAAATATTTGATAATCAAAATTATAGTTGGTTTAAAAGTCCTAAATTTTAGGAATATAACTTAAATTACAATTTTGTCACATGCGAAATCTATTTTTAAAGGGTAAAAAAGACGAACAATATTTCGCTAAGGTCCTTCATGCTTTTAATATAGTATAGATGTTTCATGTTTGGTTCTATAAAACACAAAGCACGAAAAAGAAAAACGGAGAAGACACACTATATACGGGTGAAACTGGACCCATAAGATGGCTCGGTTCCTGATAAAATAAAGGTAAGGGACTCGCCGTTTCAGGCACTGGAGGCACGACGCCCGCCCTCGAGTATATCGAGGCTATGACCCCTGAATCGGTCCAAATCCCAAAAGACTTCAGAGAGCATTATAGGGCAATCGAACACGATTAACATAAGGCTGTAATATCTGTGACCAACCACGTATCGCGACGCGAATCTCGTCATGTACCGACGGGAATCCAATAATTAGTTAAACGGTAGATTTTTACCTTTTATGGAATTGTACCCAGATTGAAATTCCCCTACTATATAAAGGGGGTCTGATTATTCATTGAATACATAGTAACACGCATCCCAAAGCAATGTACTATTACTTTCACTGTTATTCATAGATCTTATTCTCGTTCATCAGTGTTGGCCATAGTGAGTCCGGATCGAGGGTGGATATTTCATCAAGGCTGGAATTATCCTCCTCACGTGGTTTGAATTTACTCTATCTTTATTTGTTTAATCTAACGCGATTTATCATTTGTATCGAATTAATCCACGTATCCTTAAAACCACTTATAAATTTAATTGTTATCCATTTTTAGGGTAAACATGTTGGGTTTAAGCTTCTTAGAGCTTAAAAGAGGGTGAATGGAAAATGGAGGAAAAAATAAAAAATTGATTTTTCATCCTTTAAAAAGGGACATTGTCCCATATTGGACGAGGAAAAAACTTTTGATGGGTATATATAAAATTGCTCTTCTTCTAGCTCTTAAAGAGTTAAGAAGAAGGCAAGCTCCGCGCCGTCGTCGTCGCTCGACTCGATTTCGGCTTCGGTCAACAGTGACCCTCATGGTTAGCTCTACGAGCAATGTTGCTACTTCCATGAGTTCTGTGCCACCACCAGCTCCGACGGAAAAGCTCGGAAAATATTTCGGAATTGCTTTTAAACGTTGGCAACAGAAGATGTTCTTCTATTTGACTACGTTGAGTCTGCAAAAGTTCATCAACGAGGACGTTCCGATTCTGCCAGAAACAACTCTTGATAATAAACGTTTTATTGTGACTGAGGCATGGAAGCACTCAGATTACTCGTGCAAGAATTTACATTCTTAGCTAACTGAGGATGATCTTTACAACGCCTACAATAATGCAGAAACTTCTAAAAAATTATGGGATGCGTTGGAAAAGAAGTATAAAACCAAGGATGTCGGTTTAAAGAAGTTTGTTGCAATCAAGTTTTTAGACTAGAAGATGGTAGACAACAAGCCTGTCATTATCCAAGTTCAAGAGTTGCAAATTATAATTCATGATCTCCTTGCTGAAGGTATAATCTAAATTAATGCTTTTGTTGAAAGTATTAATTTTGTCTCTAATTACGAATTTCTCATTGAAGATTTGGTCATCAATGAGGCATTTCAAGTTGCACCAATGATTAAGAAGTTGTCTCCTTTATGGAGGGACTTTAAGAACTATTTGAAACACAAGCGCTAGGAGAATGATACTCGAAGATCTCAGCGTATGATTGAGTATGGAAGAAGACTATAGCTGCAGAAAAGAAGACACGTGGGAACACAACAATTATGGAGCAAATATTGTTGAAACTGCTCCAACTAATCCGAAGAAGAGAAAGAAGTCTTCTGGACCAAATAACTATCCCGGCAAGAAGAAATTCAAGGGAAATTGCCACAACTATGGAAAGGTTGGACACAAAGCTATAGAATGCCATGCTCCAAAGTAAGAGAAGAAACAAGGTCAAGCAAATATGGTTGAAACAAATGATGATATTGATGACTTGTGCGCTATGTTGTCTGAATGCAACTTAGTGGGAAATCCTAAGGAGTAGTGAATTAATTATGGTTCCACCCACCATGTTTTTGTTGTTAGAGAAGCATTTGCTTCATATACTCTCGTTGGACCCAACGAGATCATTTTTATGGGAAATTCTGCAACGGCCAAAATTGAAGGTTATGAAAAGATATTCCTAAACCCAAAAGGGTAAATATAGGACCGAAAATTGTTGACTGTATTTTCATATATGCAACAAATAGTAAAGCATATCGATTTCTGGTTCATAAATGAGGAAATCCCGACATTCATAATAATATGGTTATAAAATCATATAATGTTGAATTTTTCGATAGTATATATCCGTATAAAAAGGAATATGAGTCGATTGGTGAAGGGTCTAAACGACTTCGGGAGGAAACAAAAGAAAGTACGTATAATCAGGAGGATCCAATATATAGTAAACGTCAAAGAACGTCTACTACATTTGGACTAGATTTTGTTCCTTTCTTATTGGAAAATGAGTCTCGAAATTTTAAAAAAACTATGACTTCTTTCGAATTATTATTTTGAAAAGAGGCAGTCAATAGTGAAATAGAATTCATACTGAACAACCATACATGGGAGTTGGTTTATCTTCCTCCGGGCAATAAACCATTGGGTTCTAAATGGATTTTTAAGAGGAAAATGAAAGATGATGGTACTATTGACAAATATAAGGCAAGATTTGTGGTCAAAGTGTCAGGACCCAAAATCAATTAAAGGTCCTGATGGTGCCTAACACCGCTGTCAGGCAAGCCAACAATAATAGAGTAACTTAATTACTCTTTTTAGTATTTTTGAAATCATAATTTCCTTCAATTAAATAGTAAGAGATAGAATTTATAAATTAATGATAATATTTTCGCAACTTAAATACTGAACAGCCCATAGTCAACCCCAAAACCTGGTGTCACAAAAACATGAGCATCAACTAGGAAATATATTAAAAACACAATATCTGTCTGGAAATACAATTAGATAGGTGGGGGTAGATAACTCCGATGGAGACTCTGTGTGCTACGAATTCGCAACATGGAATGCAGCTCACCTAAGTCCCCGCAAAATCAACGCTTGCGCCCACAAGACTACTAGACATATGCACCTGCACAAAATGTGCAACAAGTGTAGTATGAGTACATAAATCAATGCGTACTCAGTAAGTATCCAGTCTAACCTCGAAAAAGTAGTGACGAGGGGTCGACTCCGACACTCACTATCTGCTAACAATAAAATACCGATTTTATAATTAAGCATGTATTGTATAGAACCGCCGTAAACTCAATAACATGAAGTAAGTAAACAATTCTTTTGTTAATAGAAAATTTCCAAATTTATTTTAGTCATTTAACATTTTGTATCTCAGGCCAATGAAGCAATATCAATCATTATTAATTCAAAAGATTTATCATGCGTAAACAATGCCGAGGTCATACAGCCCGATCAAACATAAATATTTAAACGGTGGACTACCGAGGGTCGAACGACATGAACCATAGATGCATCTATCTGCTACCGAGGCATTCGACCCGTTCAACAAAAGAGAAACTACATTTAAAATAACCAATTCAAGATTTATTAAGGGGCAATTATTCAAGGAAATACCAATTCTCGTTAACGGTCAAGAAAAATGGAGTTTAACATTTTACATTTCCTTTATCAAGTTTCAATATGATTTAAACAATTAAATTAACAAGTAAGGTGCAAACATCGCAAGTATAACATGATTTGGGTCCTAGACTACCCGGACTCTCGTCACCTTGTGCGTACGTAACCCCCATAAATAGAAGCACATATTAAGTCAATTCACCTATGTGGTTAATTCTCTCTCACAAGGTTAGAAAAGAGATTTACCTCGCTCCGAAATTCCGTAACCGGCTCCAAAAGGCTTTCCAACAACTCAAACCGATGCTCATAACTCCAAAACTAGCCAATAAATGTGTAAATCCATAAATATATACTCTAATACTCATTATAATCCAATTTTCAACTCCGCTCGAAAAGTCGATAAAAATCACCCTCGGGTCCACGTGCCCAGATTCCAAAAAATTTCGAAAATAAGTTTACCCATAACATTACTAACTCAAATATATAATTTATTCCCAATTCCATGCCCAAATTCGTGGTCAAAATCCAAAAAAATCCATTTCTAGGTCTTCTACCAAAATCCCAAATTTTCACTAATTTCCCATGAATTTCATGTTAAAATCGATATATAATCCAAGTATTTCACTTGCAATAGGTGAGAATCACTTACCTTGACATAGATGATGAAAATCTCCTCTTCAAAAGCTCCAAATATCTCCCAACCAAAATGAATTATGAAGGAAAATGGGCCAAATCCCATCTTTAAAATGACACTACCTAGCACTGCCCTCTTCGCGATCGCGGAAACACCCTCGTGATCGCGAAGGCCAAAACCCAACTTCCCAGAATTTCTACTTCGCGTTCGCGTAGGCCCACTGACCCTTCCCCTGGATCTGCACACAAGGTGCAGGGGGTAACGTGATCACACCAATTCAGAAGTGACGAACCCAAACTATGGGTTGAGAGGTAGTGACGGACTAAACCTCAGAATTTACAATAAACAACGTACAAAAATTAGACATGTTAACAATTTATTAGAAAATGAACAAAATATGCCAAGTATGCAATATACTCTACATGCCAATATATAAATATATGAAACCAGTGTGGAAATGCACACAGTGCTCATAACCCTCACACAGAAGTCCACTTAGTACCGTATATAGCTCTCAGGCCCAGGGAAGGTCCATCCCGGAATGTACATAATCATCAGTGACTGTGATCACTCAATACTGAGGAAAAAGCCAATCCAGCCCTACGGAAAAGATCCATCTCCGGAATACAACACTCGGACATGATCCATGTCCAGGGACGATACATCCCTCACATACCATCAACTTCAGACAAGATCCATGTCCAGGGAAGATCCATCCCTCAATATTAATGCGCTCACTGGGGGTGTAAAGACTCCAGGGAGGGGGGGGGGAGGGGCTCCTATAAGACCAAGCGCTATATCAAGCCAATGAATGCATGATTAGAGTATTGGTGCGGTGTGCAGTCCGATCTCATAGTTGTCTAAATAACATGCTCTCGGCCTCACTCAGTCATTACTCTCCAGTCTCGCTCACATGGCTCACAGGTGTATAAATCAGCCGAAACAATGATAAATATGTATAAAATTAACAATTATTGAGATTGAGGCATGAAATGATATGCTATGACAGGACTGAGTATATGAAATCAAATAATCACATAATGAGACAGTAATATATGACCACTCGGGTGTCAGCATTTTAGGCATGAAGCCTTAGTATTTGTACTTAACATGATTTCTAACATGTTCACATTTACCACATTAATAGAAGTGCGGATATCAATCTGTAATAGCTACTAGACGGTGTCATGAGACGAGCCATGCCACAAATTACTCGGTGCACGCCCGTCACCTCAATTATAGCCATATATTATATAGTTCGGGGTTTCGAACCCCTCAGAACCAAGTTTGGAAACGTTACTTACCCCAAAACCCGCTAAAATTCTAGCCCTCAATGCCTTTGCCTATAGAATCGGCCTCCGAGTTCTCCAAATCTACCAAAAATCAGATTTGTATCATTATTATATGCCAAGGAACGAAACCCATTCGAAAATTATCAAAATTACCCAAAAATCCCGAAATTGGCCAAACCCGACCCCGGGCCCACGTCTTGGAATCCGATAAAAATTACATACAAGAATCCTCATCCTCCAAAGAGTCTGTACATACCAAGAACATCAAAATTAGACCTCAAATGACCCCTCAAATCCCCATTTTAACGTCTCCAATTACAAACCCTAATTACCCAATTTTGGTACTAATTTCCCACAAATTTCACCACTAATCAGTCCAGTAATCACATATAAACGAGTTTTAAGTCCAAAAGTCTTACCTCTACGAAGAACTCTCTAATTCCCTCTTCAAAACCCTTCAAAAAGCTCCAAACCCGTGTAAAAATGGTGGAAGAATGACCAAAATTCGCTAAGGGCCCTATTTATATGTTTTGCCTAGCGATGACCGCACCCGCGGCTAAATTCTCGCACCTGTGGTCCCAGGTGCGCACCTGGGATAATCCACTTAAATGCCAAAATCCGCACCTACGATCAAAATACCGCACCTGCGACTCCGTAGCGGTTACACTAGAACCAACAGCTTCAGCTGCAAATTCCAACTTTCAACTCCCCCATGGCTACCCGAAATCATTCCGAGCCCCTCGGGACCCCAACCAAAAATACAAACAAGTCATAAATGATCACCCGGACTTAGTAGAACCCTCGGACACCCAACATAACATCAAAACACCAAATTCACCTCAGATTCAAGCCTAAGGATTTCTAAACTTCCGAAAATCAACAACGATGCCAAAACTTCCCAAACCTCGTCCGAATGACCTGAAAATTTGCACACACATACAAAATTACGCTACGAACCTGTTTCAACATTCGGAATTCCATTCCGACCCCGGTAGCTAATTTTCCACTGCCGATCGAAAATTGCCAAAAACTCAATTTCGCCAATTCAACCATAATTCTACTCCGGACCTCGAAACCACATTCTGATCACACTCATAAGTCCCAAATCACATAACGAAGCTATCCGAGCCATAAAATAAATATTCCGAGGTCGTTTACCTAATAGTCAACTTCCGGTTGACTCTTCTTAACATAAGGCCAACTTAAGAGACTAAGTATCTCATTTCTCAGCACAATCACTCCGAACCCGAACCAACCGATCCAAAACATCATAATTAGGTTAAATAACATATGACAAAGCTGTAACAAGGGAAATGGGGATAATTTCACGGAACGACCGGCCGGGTCGTTACAAAAATCCAAAATCATCATACGAACCTGTTGGAATCTTCAAATTCCAATTCCAAGGTCGTTTGCTCAAAATATCAACCTTAGTCAATTTTTTCAACTTAAAGCTTCAAAAATGAGAATTTTCTTTCCAAATCAACTCCGAACCTCCCCAAATTCAAGTTCGACCATGCGTACAAGTCATAATAACTGAAGTGAAGCTACTCATGGCCTCAAACTGCTGAACAACGCGCTAGAGCTCAAAATGACCGATCGAGTCCTTATACAAAGGGTATAGACAATGAGAAGGTCTTTACTATTTTGATACATACTCTCCAGTTACAGGAATTACGTCCATACAAACGTTAGTAGCATTAGCTGCGGTATATGGTCTTGGAATTCATCAAATTGACTTTACATGGAACAACCTGAAGGGTTTGTGTTCCAGCTAAAGAAAAGAAGGTATGTAGACTTGTTAAGTCATTTTATGGACTAAAACAAGCACCCAAACTAAGATAAATGAATGTGATAAATGCGTGTACATTAAAAATGTTACAAATCACATAGTCATTGTTTGCTTATATGCGGACGATATGTTGATAATGAGTAATGAGATTGCCAACATAAATGCGACTAAGCGTATGCTAACTAGCAAGTTTGATATGAAAGACTTGAGAGTTTTCGATTTAAGTATTAAGATCCATAAGACTCCTCAAGGTCTGGCATTGTCGCAATCCCATTACATTAAAACAATACTTGAATAATTCAAGCACTTAGATTTTAAAGTTGCAAGGACTCCAATTGACGTGAATCTTGCACTTGCAAAGAACAAAGGCCAAAGCATATCACAATTGGATTATGCTCGTGTGTTAGGATGTTTAATGTATATCATGAATTGTACTCGACCAGATACACTTGTGCTATAAGTAAATTGAGTCTATACACGAGTAATCCAGGTCAATCTCATTGGATGGGGATGAAACGAGTTTTGGGATATTTAAAACATACCCAGGACTTTTCTTTGCACTACAGTATTATCTTGCGGTGATTGAGGGATACTGTGATGCAAATTGGATCACTGGTTCAACTGATTCTAAGTCCACAAGTGGATATGTATTCACTATTGGTGAAGGAGCGGTACCTTAGAAGTCATCCAACAAACGTGTATTTCCCGCTCTACAATAGAGGCTGAATTTATAGCCTTAGATAAAACCGGTGAAGAAGTTGAATGGCTCCGGAATTTCTTGTAAGATATTCCATTTTGGCCCAAATCGTTGGCACCAATATGCATACATTGCAACAGCTAAACGGAGATTGGAAGGGCTGGAAACATTATGTATAACGGTAAATCTCGTCATATACGGCGAAGACATAAAACCCTTAGGCAGCTACTCTCTAGGGGAATCATCACAATTGACTACGTAAAGTCAAGCAACAATGTGTCGGATCCACTTACGAAAGGCCTAAATAGAGAGGTAGTTGAAAGATCATCGAGAGAAATGGCACTATGGTCGAGGACAAGTCATTGTGGCGGTAACTCTACCTAGAAGATTGGAGATCCCTAGATCTAGGTTCAAGGAGATCAAACAAAGTCATTAATGACGGGTCAACATTGTCAACTAAATTTTTTGGTCCATTCTCATGATGAGACAATGTTCAGTACCAATGATAAAGCATTAAGGCTTTTTAATGATTACTAAATTTGATACGGGGTATATCAAAAAGTGTATCTACGAGATGATACGTTTAGGAATCACCTATATAAGTGAGAAGTGTTAGCCGCTTCAAGGAGAATTTTGCAAGGCCAGTTCTGTACCCACTAATGAAACCAGGCGGTGTTCATGGCTGAAACGAACACACCCAAAGACGGTTAAGGGTTAGTTGTGTGACTTATGGTTGTCTAGATATACACCAAAGTTCGACGGTTCAAAGATATCAAACCTACCGATTGATCGAGTATATCTGACATAAGTTCACTACGAAACGTTCAAAGAGAAACCTACTTATCCAGATGCGATTAATCATTGCTTGTAAATCACACAGTTTTTCATGCATATTTCCGTGATATAGACATTCCCCATTCATGTGGGGAATTATTTGGTTTAAGCTTCTTAGAGCTTAAAAGAGGGTGAATGGGAAATAGTGGAAAAAATAAAATTTGATTTCCCTCCTTGACAAAGGGACATTGTTCCATTTTGGAGGAGGAAAATACTTTTAATGGGTATATATACAATTGCTCTTCTTCTAGCTCTTAAAGAGTTAACAAGAAGGCAAGCCTCACGCCATCGTCGTCGTCGCTCGCTCGGCTCGGCTTCAGCTTCAGATAGAGTATATCCGACATAAGTTCACTACAGAAAGTTCAAAGGGAAACCTACTTATCCAGATGCGTTTAATCCTTGCTTATAAAAAACCTGCTTATCCAGATGCGATTAATCCTTGCTTGTAAATCAGTTTTACATGCATATTTTCGTGATATAGCCATTCCCCATTCATGTGGGGGATTGTTGGGTTTAAGCTTCTTAGAGCTTAAAAGAGAGTGAATGGGAAATGAGAGGAAAAATAAAAATTTAATTTTCTCTCCTTGATAAAGGAACATTATCCCATATTGGAGGAGAAAAAGACTTTTGATGTGTATATATACAATTGCTCTTCTTCTAGCTCTTAAAGGGTTAAGAAGAAGGCAAGCCTTGCGCCGTCGTCGACGCTCGCTCGGCTTCGGCTTCGGATTGAGATTGATTGATTAATTTTTTGGACCAAATTTATTTGTTAATATTAACACAATATTAATTAATCCAAACTAGACCGTTTCTATAATGGTAATTCAATTTTCTCTGTTTTAATTTTCCCGTTATAATTTGAATTTGGAAGAGTTATAATTCTTCAGTATAACTGAAAGTTTTTTGGCTATAAATACATGAACTCTTCCTCAGATTTTCCTTATAAAAATTCTGATTTATTCTTCTTCTTATTTCTGCATTATTTTAACAGAAAAGAAAGAAGTAAGCGTGATTTACTACTGCTTTTTGCGTTCGTTGTCACTGAGGTTTGAAGTAGCGCTACACCAGTGAGGGTAATCCGTTCTATCATGGGAGGAAATAATACTAAACCTCAGATACTAAAAGAGGATTAAGTTCTTTAAAGAAACACTGTGAATTCAGTAAGTTCGGAATAATTATGTTCTTCTACATTTTCGATTTTAGTTTTAATTTTTGAATATACTTTCGAATACAGAATACTAACAAAACACACACTTTGTCTATTGTTCTCCTCTTTTTTTCTTCTTAAGAAGTAAAAGTTCATTATCTGTTTTCATTTCCTTAAATTGTCACAGAGACAAACTCCATGATTTTCTTTTGACAACAAACTGCTATTATCTCACTTTGCTAAGTTTATCTACGTTTTCTACCCAAAAAAATAGACTAAAGTGCAAATTAAGTAGGTGCATATTGACTTTCTACCAGTTTAGTGGAGCAATATATTATACCTAAAATACCCTTTACCTAACAATAGTTCACTTGTTCCCATTCTCTCCTTCCTCCCTCCAACAACCTTCCCACACCCAAAAAACCTCCTTATAAAACCCCATTCCATCTCTCCTTCTTCTTCAGGTACCCTTCATCTTCCTCAATTTCAGGTACCCAAAAAATCACATACCAAAAAAACACTCACATTTCTCATAAAAGTATTAAATTCAATGGCTTTTTCAAGTAGTAGCACTACCAACTCCCTTCTTCCCAACAAATCTCAATTGGTTCAAAACCAATCCCTTTTACCTTCTCCTCTAAAGAATGCATCTTTCACCACCAACTCAACCAAAGCCGTTAGATTTGTTCAACCAATCTCAGCCGTTCATTCCTCTGATTCTTCCAAGAACCCCATTGTCTCCGACAAGCCCTCTTCAAAGCCTTCACCGCCGGCGGCCACTGTTACGGCGGCGGCTACGACGGTGACAAAAACAGAATGGACAGTTGAGAGCTGGAAATCTAAAAAGGCTCTTCAGTTACCCGAATACCCAAATCAAGAGGAGCTTCAATCTGTTCTTAAGACGATTGAAGAGTTCCCTCCTATCGTGTTTGCTGGTGAGGCGAGGAGTCTTGAAGAGCGTCTCGGTGAGGCTGCTATGGGCCGGGCTTTCTTGTTACAAGGAGGTGATTGTGCTGAGAGTTTTAAGGAATTTAATGCCAATAATATTAGGGATACTTTTAGAATCCTTCTTCAAATGGGTGCTGTTCTCATGTTTGGTGGTCAGATGCCTGTTATCAAGGTTCCTTCTTTTTCCTCTCTTTACCTTTTTTGGCTTTTGTTTGTGTGTGTGTGTGTGTGTGTCTTTTGTTTCAAGTTTATGTTTCCCATATAACGTACATGGGTGTGATACAATTTAAATCTTTCTTTTAATGGTATCTTTCAATAAGATTCTTTTATGTTTGTTTGTTTGTTGAATTTTGTTATTTTGCTTCATATTGTCCCTATTCCTGAAAAGTTGCAACTTTTATATGCTTTTTAGGCTGTTAGAGTAGATTGCTTAAAATTTGACGTGGACTGGTAACATGAATAAATATGGTAAATACCATTTAATAATGGGAGAAGTTTTTAAGTTGTTGTTGTATCTAAGTTTAATTTTGCTGGAAATGATGTCTTACTTGATTCTTGGAATTGACTGTTATTAGCATACTTGTTTATATCATTAGGACATTTTATATTTCCATTTCTTCTGAGGTAATCCATGTTCAAATTTATGCCTGTATTAAGGAAGATCCAATTTTGTATAGGTTGGAAGAATGGCTGGGCAATTTGCAAAGCCAAGATCAGATAATTTTGAGGAGAAGAATGGAGTGAAGCTGCCGAGTTACAGGGGAGACAACGTGAACGGAGATGCATTTGATGTTAAGTCGAGAACTCCTGACCCTCAGAGGTTGATCAGGGCGTATTGTCAATCTGCAGCTACTTTGAATCTATTGAGGGCTTTTGCTACAGGAGGATATGCTGCCATGCAGAGGATCAACCAATGGAACTTGGATTTCACAGAGCACAGTGAGCAGGGTGATAGGTATGTTCCTTCTTGTATCACTTTTATTATGCACTCTAATTGTATTTTTCCTTCCTTCCGATCCATTTTATGTGACACTATTTCATTATTAGTCGAATTCCAAAAAGGGGCACCTTTAAACATGTGGAAACAATTTAACTTTAAGTCTCATGATATGATTTTATCGTCTCATAAATTTCATGGTATGTTCAAGATTACGCGTTCTAAAAGTCTTTCTTTTTTAGTATTTGTGCCAAAAATGAAGGGGCTTGAGTATCATTTTGTCTTACTGGGAATATTAGCTGGAAACCATTACCATGCTATCACTATCAAGTACATTTGTGCGGGCATCACCGAACTTTTCCTTTTGTAGCTTTACCTATCAGTCTATCACTTACAAAATACTACCATAAGTGCAAAGAAGAGATCCAAAAGGGAACAAGCCTTATGCTGCATTCTTATTATGAGACAAATAAATTGTAGATTTTAAAGAGCTTATTACCATATAAGTTTTTCATTGACTATAAAAAGGCCTTTTCTTTTGCTTGCTGTTCAGGACTAGCTAATATATGAACTCCATTTGCTACCACTGATACGTTGGTCACTGGTTACTTTTGTGGGCTAATAATGCAATTTCTGTCATTGTAGGTATCGTGAACTAGCTAATAGAGTGGATGAGGCCCTTGGTTTCATGGCTGCTGCTGGACTTACAGTGGATCATCCTATTATGAAAACCACAGAGTTCTGGACTTCTCATGAATGCTTACTTTTGCCCTATGAGCAGTCACTAACACGGTTGGATTCAACTTCTGGCCTTTACTATGATTGTTCCGCCCATTTTCTTTGGGTTGGAGAACGAACTAGGCAGTTGGATGGTGCCCATGTTGAGTTCTTGAGAGGAGTTGCCAACCCCCTTGGTATTAAGGTGATCACAAGTGCTGTAATATCAACTTATTTTGATTGTTCTTTATCTGAATGTAAAATTAGGCATGCTGACGCAACTTTGTGCCACAGGTGAGTGACAAGATGGATCCAAGTGCATTGGTCAAGCTCATTGAGATTTTGAACCCTGAAAACAAAGCTGGGAGGATTACAATAATTACCAGAATGGGAGCAGAGAACATGAGGGTTAAGCTTCCTCATCTTATCAGAGCAGTCCGAAGAGCAGGGCAAATCGTCACTTGGGTATCTGATCCTATGCATGGGAATACCATCAAAGCTCCTTGCGGTCTAAAAACTCGACCTTTCGATTCCATTAGGGTAAGTTCTCGTGTCAGGTTCAGAAATCCTTAATTCCTCATATCCTAACATCGAAGTCACGAAATTCGTAAAATATCTCTTAGAGTAATTGCATAGTTCATCTACACGGTCGGTTATTGCATCTTATAAAGCGGTACCTCGTAATTCATTGAAAGTCACACAGAAAATCAAAGTTCAAATTATATTAAGTTAGATTCTTTATATCTGGGGAGTTGCTCAATGGGTCCGTTGATAAGCTGAATTATATGAGTCTTCCAACCATAGATGGTGAGACAATCGGTAGTTCACAGAAAGAATAGTAGTTATTTCCTGGCAACGCGAGGACCAAGAAAATGAAAATGACCACCAAAAATCTAGTAGTCATTTAATACATAGTCTTTTCATTGGGGACTACTAAATGCTCCACCATAGATGATGAGAGAACATGGGTAGTTCACTGGAAGAATAGTAGGTATTTCTTGGCAAGACCAGGACCAAGAAACTGAGCGTGCTGATTGGTAGGAGAGAGGACTAACGTGGAGCTTGTAAAGCTTTTTCTTCAGTGAATCAGTCAACAGAATATATGTTTTTTTTATATTGATGGTAGGTTTATATAATGTGTGCAAGTGCAACTAAACTTTAGTAGGTTTGGTTGTTGTATGTCTCTTTCAATGAGTTTGATTATCAGGACCAAGATGTCCGGTGGCTTTATTCTTTTAATTACCCCCACCCCAAAAAACAAAAAGATTGATTGAATGTTTGAGGTCCCACGTTGCTCTTTGCACGGTCTCACATGACTCTCTTGTTGTGACAGGCTGAAGTAAGAGCATTCTTTGATGTTCATGAGCAAGAAGGAAGCCATCCGGGAGGAGTACACCTGGAGATGACAGGCCAAAACGTCACAGAGTGCATCGGTGGATCACGAACTGTGACCTTTGATGATCTGAGCTCACGTTACCACACCCACTGTGATCCTAGGCTCAATGCATCTCAATCCCTTGAGCTCGCGTTCATTATTGCAGAACGCCTAAGAAAGAGGAGGCTTGGATCACAAAGCGTATTAGGTCAATAGATATTTGGAAAGGTCCAAAATGCTGCTTACTTGTTCGCCTAAATTATGAATGATTGTATCAATGTTTACTTTTTTTTTTTAAAAAAAAAAAAAAAACTATTTTGGAGGATATGTTATGTTTGCCCTATGTGCATACTAGAAGAGTGCTATGTTGTATGAGAGTTTGGTGACTAAGGAATAAAGCAAGGAAGTTACTTTGTCTTATGATATCTGTTCAACTTATTTACACTTGAAGTGCCGGAGGTGGATCTAGAGCGCGTCGCTCAATATATTTCTCTTGTACTATAATAAATAAATAAATAATAATTAACTTAAAAAAATAGTTCGAATTATTTTATAGAGCACAACTCAAGTTCTTACTAAATATGAATTTTTATTTTTAAAAATATATTCAATATAACCTCATCAGAAATAATACTAAATACTTTTTTATATATAGAACACCAAGTAATCACATAAAAACTCAACATTCATTCCATTATGCATGCAAAATGTTCTTAATCAGTTTTAATGTTGATAAAGAAGAGCGGAAAACATATAGCTGAACAACTAATAATACAATAATTTATTGTTGCATAAAATTAGCAAATGTTACTCTTGATCTATTGGTTTAGCTTAATGTTAATGCCTAGGGGTTAAGAGGTCAATGGTTCAAACCTCCACATTTTTTTATTTCTAGATGAGGCAACAAAGAATTGTGAAGTGGTGTCACTTTTTTTAAATTTATCTTCGTTTTCCCTCTTGAATTTTTATTATATATGTCTATTTAGTAAAATTTTATGATCAAACGGTGTCACGTGATATCGCTTAGGCTAAAATAAATCCGCTCATCTGGGAAGAGAGAGGCTGTTTCCGTTTCTCTCGTACTTTTTCTTAGTTCCTGTTTTCAGTTTTGTGTTAGTTGGGGGTGGGTTTGGTTGTTGGTTAGTAGATCTGGATCAAAGCAAGACATGCGCTATGAGTATATTCTCAAAGAGATTCGGCCACCTATCACTTAATCAAACATATTTTATTAAAATAAAGTAGTATGTATTTATCTATTTTCTAGGTGAAATTGAGATGCTTTCCACATACTCCTCACCTAGTTCTTCTTCTGTCATTTAGCTAGCGTTTGATCATAAATTCTCAAATTTGTTTTGAAAAATTTGATTTGGGTGAAGTTTGATTTGAAGATGAAAATGTGTTTGGACATACGCTTTCAAAACATATTTCCCAACTTTATTTTGGAAAAACATGTATAAAATTTCCAAGTTTTGGGATTTTGGCCCAAATAAGCAATTGGGGTGATTTTGGGATTTTGCCAAAATATGGGCAAAATTTATGGCCAAACATGAGTTTGACAAATAAATCCCAAATAAATTCCAAATTTATTTTGGCAAACCTCATGGCCAAACGGGTCCTTAGTAAAAGGGTTTCACTGAATTGTTAGACACATATGGGCTATATGTAAGCTGGCGTACTTTTCCCATGGTTTCCACATACTCCTAACCTAGTACGGCCCCGTTTGGCCATAAATTTTGTCAAATGAAATTTGAGTTTTATTTGGCAAACACATGTTAGGTCATAGATTTTGCCTATATTTTGACAAAATCCCAAACCCCAAATCCCAAAACCAGCTCGTTTGGGCCAAATCCCTAATAATACACATGTTTTTCCAAAATAAATTTAGGATATATGTTTTGAAAACGTATGTCCAAACACATTTTCATTTTCAAGCCAAATTTCACCCAAAATAGATTTTTTCAAAATAAATTTGGGAATCTATGGCCAAACGCTTGCTAAGTTTTTGTTGTAGTTCTTAGATTAAAATTTCTGGAGGCAAGTAGTCCAATAGCAATTTTGGGATTTATGAGCTAGGGGTGTCAATGGATATTTAAAGATCGACTAAACCGACCGAACCGTACCGCACCGAACTGATTTGTAAGTTTCTGTTAATAGGACCGTAGGTTTTTATATAAATCTATAATTGTACTGATAATTAGGGTAGATTTTTTATTGTATGAAAATAAACCAAAACAAATACAAAACCGTACTAAATAAATTTACATCGGATTATATTTATATATTAAGTTTTAAAATAATAAAACATTAAATTTTCCTTGGGCCTTCGAATTATGAGAACGACTATAAGGCAACAATTAATGAAACCCAAAATCCTAATTCCCAGACCTATTATGTTACTCCTATTGAAACTAAACTATTTCTAGCACATTCACTTGCAAGACACAAGGTATTCTAGCTATTATAAGTAGCAAACTATAATGTGATGAATATGTTGTGTTTTCGTATGATTTAAATTTAAATTTTTGAATATTTAATCTTCTATAGACTTTATTCTTGAGTCCCAACTTGCTTAATATCTTTCTACTCTTGTCATTTATATTTTCTTTGTCTTTGCTTAGGTTCTTTTATGCTCGGTGGATCTATACTGTGACTATCTTTCATATTTTCTTAATTCATCACCCTTTAAATAATATAAATGTCTATTAGAGTTTTGGTAAGTCCTGTAAAAGTACGTATGTTGTTGCATTCTGCTTCTACTAATGACTTTTAAATGATATTTAAAAAAAACAACGAAAATTAATCGAACTGTACTGATACAAAAGAGAAACCGACATGATTGGTACAGTTTCTAAAAGTTTAATTTTGATTATACATAATAGAATAACTGAAATATTGGTATGATATAAATTTTATAAAATAATCGGTGGAACCGTTGCCACCCCTAGTTGGAGCAATTTATAATTTTCTTGAATAATGTAATATGTTTACGGCTTTTTATACAAACGGTGAATTTTTATAGCCAAACACGTGCGGTGCGGCTTATTAGAAATTTGAAATACCAGTTCAATTGGACTTTAGTGCAAAAAGGTTCATTAAAATTAGGAGTAAGATGTTTTATATCTTGTAACTCTAAGTTAAAGGACTACATGTCCTTAATTTCTGTGCTTGTAACTCTAAGTTAAGGACCAAGTGTCCCTAATTTTCAACTCTAAGTTCAGGAATTGTACGAAGAAGTGCACCTGGACTATAGAGCTCCTCACCCACTAAAAAGAGAAGAGGCCGGGGAGGATCGATACACTTCGTTGTCCATCCCATGGACAACTCCTTCCTCTTGCTTATTCTTTCGTTTGAGTGCTGCTTGAGTGAAGAAGCCGGTTGACTACTTTCAACCAGACAGATCAAGTGCCCTTAACTTATGAGCTTGTTATTGTAAGTTCAGGACTATCTGTCCTTAATTTATGAGCTTGTAAGTCTAAGTTAAGGACTACATGTCCTTAGTTTTTGAGCTTGTAACTCTAAGTTCAGGACTACATGTCCTTAACTTTTGAAGTTGTATATCTGAGTTAATGCCTACATGTCCTTAATTTCTATTCTTGTAACTCTAAGTTAAGGACCAAGTGTCCTTAATTTTTTAACTTCAAACTATTAAGTGGAAGCAAAATCTCTACTTTGCTTAGAGAGTGCAGTTTGTGCCTGGTCAACGATCTTTATCTCAATTGTTTCTCCATGTTTACAAGCTCTAGGTAATATTGAGTTAATGCAACTGATCAAATACTGTCTCCCACAAGCAGCTCCATTGTCCCAAATCCCTTCCCCAGCTGCTGCAATGAAGTTGCTTGAAAGAAACTATGTTACATCACTTCCCTAACATTCAGTAGATGTTAAGTAATTTTTTTTCTGTAACAAATTCAGAAAGCAAATCACATCACAACTGTTATCAGAGTGATGGGTGCGTGCCTCTATTTGGTGGAAGTGAAGAATGCTTGTCACCGTATGTCACGACCCAAAATCCCACCTTCAGGCCGTGATGGCGGCTAACGTTGAACCCGCTAGACAAGCCAATATTTTTGGTTAAATTTACTATTTTCTTTATTTACGACATTTAAGAGAACAACGATAAACATGAATAAACGAATAAGAATGCGGAAGCTAAGAATTCATCAATTTAATGTAATAAATGTTACGAAATTTCCGTACATAAACCCCCAGAACCGGTGTCACAATTACACAGACAATCTAAGATTTCTAAAAACAAGAGTATGGAATAACAGATACAACTGTCTAGAAATATAAGATGAGACAGAAGGAAGGAAATAGATGGTGACGCCAAGGCCTGCGGACGCCTGCAGGACTGCCTCAGTGTCGCCGTGGACTAAAGGCTACTCCCTGAATCACTGTCCACTGGGTCCGGCGCTATAATCTGCACAACATAGAGAAGTACAGGTGTATCATCAGTACACCGACCCCATATACTGAGTAACTGCCGAACCTAACCTCGGCGAAGTAGTGACGAGGCTAGGACACGACCACAAATAATACCTGTGCAATTCAATAGTATAACATGAAATAATGGCAGGAAATAAGCAAGAAAATACAACAACGGGGGGAGGTGGGGGAGAACATGCTGGGGACAAAGGGGCAACAACTAACTGAAACAACAGAATAAGATAACAATTGAAATTTATAAATTAACAGTAAGAATTAACAGCTATGAACAAGTAAATAAACAGAAACGGCACGACATATCCCCTCGTGCATAACCTCACAATCGCTCGGCACGGAATGTCCCCTCGTGCATAAATAAATAATCACTCGGCACGGAATGTCCTCTCGTGCAAAACCTCACAATCACTCGGCAAGGAATGTCTCCTCGTGCATAAATAAATAATCACTCGGCACAGAATGTCCCCTCGTGCATAAATATATAATCACTCGGCACGGAATGTCCCCTCGTGCATAAATATATAATCACTCAGCACGGAATGTCCCCTCATGCATAATTGTATAATCACTCGGCACAGAATGTCCCCTCAAGCATAAATATATAATCACTCGGCACGGAATGTCCGCTCGTGCATAAATATATAATCACTCGGCACAGAATGTCCCCTCGTGTGTAACATATATAAAAACAACAAATACACAGGAAAACAACAATAGGAAACCTCAAATGCACAAAAATATACAACAAGAATTCTATCGTCCCGGCAAGGGACTCAGCTATAACCAATCTCACTCAGAGGTATAATTCAACAATATAATCCTCCACTGAACGAATAATCAATAACATTCTACGTCATGAAATACCCTCAATGTATCACTTCCAGAATGACAATTAATTCATAACACAGAGAATATCAAAGAACACTATGTAATTCATCAAGTTCGACTCACGGGCATGCTTGACCACAACATATAGGTACCCGTCGCCTACCTATACGTTGGACATGGAATAACACATAGCAAATGAGACTCTATACCTATTCCCTCAAGCTAAGGTTAGTCCAAACACTTACCTCGGCTCCAAGAATGCAAATCAAGCCTCTAGCACCGCTTTTCCTCTCGAGACTCCGAAACAATCGTATCTAGGCATAATTGACTCAATAACATCAATAGTTACTCAACAATTCAATTCCAAAGCCTAATTATAGATTTCCCATCATTCTTCCAAAAATTCTAAAATTTGACCCCAGGCCCGCTTGGTCAAAACACGAGGTTCAGACCAAAACCCGATCACCCATTCCCCCCACGAGCCTGAATATACAATTTGTTTTGAAATCGGACCCCAAAATGAGGTCAAATTCCCAAAAATTCAAAAAGCCCTAACTCTACCCAAAACCCCAATTTCTACCCTTTAATTCCATGATTTTTGGCCTAGAATCTAACAAATGTTGCTGAAAATGGAAGAAAACGGAGTTAAGATTACTTACCTATGAAGCTATGGTGAATGTCTTCCAAGAATTGCCCAAGAAGAGTGGAGAAGAAGAAGTTTGAGAAAAATGGGTTTAATCCCGTATGGTTTCTGTTTTGGGACGTTTTAAATAACTGGGCAATTTTACCCTTCCCGTTCGCGGGCCCTTGGCCGCGTTTGCGAAGATCTGACTCCCTTGTCCTCTGCGATCGCGAGCCGTGGCCACGTTCGCGAAGGTCTAGCCTCCCATGCCTATGCATTCGCGTGTTGTGGGCCGCGTTCGCGTAGCACTAAGTCTACCCAGCCCCCAGCCCAGCCTAACTCTATGCGTTCGCACCCCTGGGACGCGTTCGCGTAGAGACACTGTCCAGTGCTCCGCGTTCGCGTCTCCCTCTACGCATTCGCGTAGAGTAAAATCCAAGCCTCACCCAAATGCTCTTCGCATTCGCGAGTGTCACCACGCGTTCGTGAAGAGTATTTTCCTCAGGCACCAGATCTGATCCAAAACACCAGAATTTTCACCACTTTTGCACTCCGACACCTACCCGAAACTCACCCGAGCCCTCGGGGCTCAATACCAAATATACACACAACCTCAAAAACACCCTACATACTTGTTCGTGTAATTAAACCACGAAAATAACATCATAAACATCAAATTAAACCTCAAAATCTATAGAAAATTCTCAAAACTTCATTAACTTCGAATTTTCCATTTTTAGTCCGAATTACCTCAAACTGAGTCCGTTTCTTACCAAATTTCACAGGTAGCACATAATAAACATATTGAACCTGTTCCGAGCTCTGGAACCATAATGCGGGCCCGATAACACAGGTTTCACATAAATTCTCATTTTTAAAAACCTTTATATTTTTCAGAAAAAAATTTTCTTTAAAAAATTCATTTCTCGGACTTGGGACCTCGGAATTCGATTCCGGGCATACGCCCAAGTCCCATATTTTCCTACGGACCCTCCGGGACCGTCAAATCACTGGTCTAGGTCCGTTTACCAAAAATGTTGACCAAAGTCAACTTTATTCAATTAATTATCAAAAATTCAATATTTTATCAGTTTTACACATAAAGGCTTTCCGGCTACGCGCTCGGGCTTTGCACACACATCGAGGTGATATAAACGGAGGCTTTTAGGGCCTCGGAACACAGATTTAGTTAATATTACACGGGATGACCTTTTGGGTCATCACAATCTCCACCTCTAAAACAAACGTTTGTCCTCGAACGGACATAGAAAGGTACCTAAATCGGGGAAAAGATGGGGATATCGGCTCCGCATATCGGACTCGGAAGCCCAGGTAGCTGCCTCAACAGGTTGACCTCTCCACTGAACACGAACCGAAGGATAACTCTTCGTTCTCACCTGACGAACCTGCCGAGCTAATATGGCTATCGACTCCTCCTCATAAGTCAAATACTTGTCCAACTGGACACCGGTGAAGTCAAGCACATGAAATGGATCGGCAATATACCTCCGAAGCATATATACATGAAACACCGGGTGCACGACTGATAACCTAGGTGGAAAACCAAGTCTGTAAGCCACCTCTCCTACCTTATCCAGAATCTCAAATGGACCAATGTACCTAGGGCTCAACTTGCCCTTCTTTCCGAACCTCATCACGCCCTTCATAGGCGACACCCGAAGAAATACCTGGTCTCCTATCATAAATGCCAAATCTTGACCCCTACGACCCGCATAACTCTTCTGCCTGGACTGAGCTGTACGGAGTCTATCCTGAATGATCTTCACCTTGTCCAAGGCATCTTGGACAAACTCTGAACCCAAAAATCTGGCCTCTCCCGGCTCGAACCACCCAACTGGCGACGGACACCGTCTACCACACAACGCCTCATACGAAGCCATCTGAAAGCTCGACTGATAGCTGTTGTTGTAGGCAAACTCCGCTAAAGGCAAAAACTGGTCCCATGAACCTCTAAAGTCAATGACACATGCCCACAACATTTCCTCCAAAATCTGAATAGTACGCTCGGACTGTCTGTCCGTCTGAGGATGAAATGCTGTGCTCAACTAAACCCGTGTGCCCAATTCCCGCTGAAATACTCTTCAGAAATTAGAGTTAAACTGAGTACCTCGGTTAGATATAATGGACAAGGGCACACCATGCAATCGAACAATCTCTCTCGTGTAGATCTTTGCCAACTTCTCCGCTGAATACGAAATTGATACAGGAATGAAGTCTGTTAACTTGGTCAGCCTATCCACAATGACCCACATTGCGTCAAACACCCTCTGAGTCCGTGGGAGTCCAACTACAAAATCCATGGTGATACGCTCCCACTTCCACTCGGGAAGCTCAATCTGCTACATCAAACCACCGGGTCTCTGGTGCTCGTACTTAACCTGCTGACAGTTCAAGCACCGAGCTACATATGCTACAATATCCTTCTTCATCCTCCGCCACCAATAATGCTGCCGCAAGTCCTGGTACATCTTTGCGGCGCCCAGATGAATGGAATACCGGGAACTATGGGCCTCCTGCAATATCAATTCACGAATACCATCAACATCAGGCACACAAATACGACCCTGCATCCTCAGAACTCCCTCATTATCAACCGTGACCTGCTTGGCACCTCTGTGCCGGACCGTATCTCTAGGAACACATAAATGACGATCATCATACTGCCTGGCCCGAATACGATCATACAATGAAGAACGGGCCACAATATGGGCCAAAACACTGCCAGTCTCAGAAACCTCCAATCTCATAAACCGGTTTGCCAAAGCCTGAACATCCAATGCAAACGGCCGCTCTCCGACTGATAGGTAGGCAAGACTACCCATGCTGGCTGACTTCCGGCTCAAAGCATCGACCACCACATTGGCCTTCCCCGGATGATATAAGATGGTAATGTCATAATCCTTCAACAACTCTAACCATCTCCTCTGCCTCATATTCAACTCTTTCTGCTTGAACAGATACTTCAAACTCTTATGGTCCGTGAACACCTCACATGGCACCCCATACAGATAGTGCCTCCAAATCTTCAACACATGAACAATAGCTGCTAACTCCAAATCATGGGTTGGATAGTTCTTCTCATGAACCTTCAACTGACGTGAAGCATAAGCTATAACCTTCCCATCTTGCATCAACACTGCACCAAGTCCAACCCGTGAAGCATCACAATACACAGTATAAGGCCCTGAACCTATGGGCAAAACTAACACCGGTGTCGTGGTCAAGGCTGTCTTAAGCTTCTGAAAGCTCGCCTCACACTCATCTGACCACCTGAACTGAGCACCCTTCTGGGTCAACCTGGTCATCGGGGCTGCGATAGATGAAAAGACCTCCACAAACCGGCGATAATAACCTAATAATCCCAAGAAACTTCGAATCTGTGTAGCTGAAGTGGGTCTAGGCCAATCTCTGACTGCTGAAATCTTCTTGGGATCCACCTGAATACCCTCTGATGATACCACATGGCCTAGAAATGCAACCGAACTCAACCAGAACTCACACTTAGAAAATTTGGCATACAACTGACTATCCCTCAGAGTCTGGAGGACGACTCGAAGGTGCTGCTCATGCTCCTCTCAGCTACGGGAGTAAATCAAAACATCATCAATGAAGACTATAACAAACGAGTCCAAATAGGTCATGAACACTCGGTTCATCATATCCATAAAAGCAGCGGGGGCATTTGTCAACCCAAATGACATCACCAGGAACTCATAATGCCCATACCGAGTGCGAAAGGCTGTCTTAGGGACATCAGACGCCCTAATCCTTAGCTGATGGTAACCAGATCTCAAGTCTATCTTAGAAAACACTGTAGCACCCTGAAGCTGGTCAAATAAATCATCAATCCTCGGCAAAGGATACTTATTCTTAATAGTAACTTTGTTCAACTGCCGTTAGTCAATACACATCCTCATTGAGCCATCTTTCTTTTTAACAAACAACACCGGGGCACCCCAAAGAGAAACACTAGGACTAATAAGGACTTTATCCAACAAATCCTGCAACTGTTCCTTCAATTCCTTCAACTCTGGCGGGGCTATACGATACGGCGGAGTAGAAATGGGCTGAGTGCCCGGAGCTACCTCAATACAAAAATCAATATCCCTGTCGGGTGGCATACCCGGTAGGTCAGCAAGGAATACCTCTAGAAACTCACGAACCACGAGCACCGACTCGATAGAAGGAACCTCGGCACTAGAATCACGAACATAGGCCAAATAGGACAAACAACCCTTCTTGACCATGCGCCGAGCCTTCATATAAGATATAACTCTACCAGTAGAATGACTAGGAGTCCCTCTCCACTCCAAACGAGGTACTCCTGGTAAGGCCAAAGTCACAGTCTTGGCGTGACAGTCTAGAATAACATGGTAGGGAGATAGCCAATCCATCCCCAATATAACATCGAAGTCGACCATATCAAGAAGCAAAAGATCTACCTGAGTCTCCAGACCACCAATAACTACTAAGCATGAACGGTAGACTCGATCTACCACAATAGAATCACCCACCGGGGTAGACACATATACGAAAGTACTCAGGGAATCACGGGGCATACTTAGATAAGGAGCAAAATATGAAGACACATAGGAGTAGGTAGAACCCGGATCAAATAAAACCAAAGCATCACGACTGCAAACTGAAACCATACCTGTAATAACCGCATCAGAGGCCTCAGCCTCAGGCATGGCAGGAATAACATTAGCACCGGGGCGGAGCCCCTCCAACCTGAACATCTTTGGGTCGACCTACTGCGGGCTGACCTCTGCCTATCGTGGCCTGCCCTCCACCTCTATGGGTCTGACCTCCACATCTGGAACCACGACCACCACCCCTAGCTGGCTGAAGGGGCGGGGGTGCACCTGATGCGAGAACCATGGCACGGGAACCCTGATACTGAGGACCACCAAAACCTCGGGGGAAAAACCTGGAAACATGCCCCGTACCACCGCAAGTGAAGCAAGACCTCGGCTGTTGAGAATACGGACCCTGGAACTGTCTCTGACGACCAAAATGACCACCCTGAAAGCTCTGAATCGGCGGTGCACTGATAGGAGCTGATGGTGCACTGCGAGATACCTGAAGTGCTGACTGGAATGGCCTACGGGGATGGACTCTACCAAAGGAATCTCTGCCTCCAGATGAAGCACCACTAAACCGACCAAAATGACGAGTCTCTTGTCAGACCCCTGACCACTTCCCTGTGATAAGACCATCTCAATACGCCTGGTCACATCGGTCGCATCTTGAAAGGAGATATCAGTACCCGTCTCCCTGGACATCTGAAGTCTGATAGGCTGAGCTAAACCCTCAATAAACCTCCTCACTCTCTCTCGATCAGTGGGGAGTATCATGATAGCATGTCGGGCCAGAGTGATGAACCTGGTCTCGTACTATGTAACAGTCATAGATCCCTGCTGGAGGCGCTCAAACTGCCTCCGATAGTCCTCTCTCTGAGTAACTGGAAGAAACTTCCCCAAGAACAACTCGGAGAACTGGGTCCAAGTCAAAGGTGCAGACCCAACTGGTCTGGTCAAACAATAGTCTCTCCACGAAGTCTTGGCGGTACCAGAAAGATAAAATGTAGCAAAATCAACCCTATTGGTCTCCACAATGCCCATGTTCCGAAGAACCTCATAACAACTGTCCAAGTAATCCTGGGGATCCTCTGATGGTGCACCAGTAAAAGTAGTAGGGAATAACTTGGTGAACCGGTCCAATCTCCACAAGGCATCGACAGACATAACTTCCCCCTCAACGACCTGTGCCACAATACCCTGCTGAGCTGCTCCAGCTGTCTGAGGTGCTGGAGTCTGGAACTGAGTGGATAACTGCTCTGGTGTGCGAGTAGCAGGAGTCTAGGGCCCTCCCCCAGCCTGAGAGACGGCTGGTGCAGTAGGAAGAAGACCAGTCTGATCCAAGCTCTCCATAAGTCCCACTAAGCGGACAAGAGCGTCCTGAAGAATCAGGGTGGCAATGAACCCCTCTGGGACCTGAGCTGGTCCAACTGGAACTGTCTGAGCAGGAACTTCACCGACAAAGTCTACCTGTGGGTCCTCTACTGGGGCTGCTGCTCTAGGCTGAGCCCTGCCCTTGCCTCGGCCTCCAGCACGGCCTCGTCCTCGGCCCCTCGTAGGAGATGCAACAGGAGGATCGGGCCGCTGATCGGTAGATGAGGAAGCACACGTTCTCGCGATCTGCGAGAGAATAGAATAGAAACTCAATTAGCATTTAGAATTCAAATCGCACGACAGAGAAGAAGAAATGTGAAGTTATTCTTAACTTTGCAGCCTCTGGGGGATAAGTACAAACGTCTCCGTACCGATCCCTCAGACTCTACCAAGTTTGTCCGTGAATTGTGAGACCTAAGCAACCTAGAGCTCTAATACCAACTTGTCATGACTCGAAATCCCACCTTCAGGCTGTGATGGCGCCTAACGTTGAACCCGCTAGACAAGCCAACGTTTTTGGTTAAATTTACTATTTTCTTTATTTACGACATTTAAGAGAACAACGATAAACATGAATAAACGAATAAGAATGCGGAAGCTAAGAATTCATCAACTTAATGTAATAAATGTTACGAAATTTTCGTACATAAACCCCCAGAACCGGTGTCATAATTACACGGACAGTCTAAGATTTCTAAAAACAAGAGTCTGGAATAACAGATACAATTGTCTAGAAATATAAGATGAGACAGAAGGAAGGAAATAGATGGTGACGCCAAGGCCT
>ML285310.1:5096-21763 GCA_005239495.1 Nicotiana undulata
ATCAATTAGGGAATGTATACCCTTAATTGGAAAAGAAAAATATCAGTTAGGGAATGTATACCCTTTAATTGGAAAAGCGAAGCATCAATTAGGGAATGTATACCCTTAATTGGCATGGACTAGGGAGCGTGTACACCCATGTCGGGAAAATAAAATCAATTAGGGAATGTATACCCTTAATTGGATAAGAAAATATCAATTAGGGAATGTATACCCTTAATTGGAACAGCAAATCATCAATTAGGGAATGTATACCCTTAATTGGATAAGAAAACATCAATTAGGGAATGTATACCCTTAATTGGAAAGGAAATCATCAATTAGGGAATGTATACCCTTAATTAGATAGGAAATCATCAATTAGGGAATGTGTACCCTTAATTGGCTAAGAAAACATCAATTAGGAAATGTATACCCTTAATTGGCATAGACTAGGGAGCGTGTACACCCATGTCGGGAAAATAAAATCAATTAGAGAATGTATACCCTTAATTGGAAAAGAAAAACATCAATTAGGGAATGTATACCCTTAATTGAAAAAGAAAACATCAATTAGGGAATGTATACCCTTAATTTACATTCGACTAGGGAGCGTGTGCACCCACGTCGGGAAAAGAAATAAATTAGGGAGTGTATACCCTTAATTGGAAAATAAAAGCATCAATTAGGGAGTGTATACCCTTAATTGGAAGAGAAAAGCATCAATTAGGGAATGTATACCCTTAATTGGCATTCGACTAGGGAGCGTGTACTCCCATGTTGGAGAAGGTGTAGTTAAGGTCTGGAGACCCTAAACCACTTCAGATTTGAGCTGTTTTCAACATTATTTTTTTGAACGAATGCGGGAAAGGATCTTAGAGAAAACTTCCCTTTTGGAGTCGTCGCTGCAAAGCTACTTCTAGATCTTGCGCCTTTTCTCTTGGTTACACCTGCTTTTTGCACGGTTGCTTTTGAGTTGCACATGTTTCTTATTTCAACAAAGAACAATTGGTTAGTTTGAAACGGTGGTTGGTTTTGCGGTCTTGATTGTTTCGGGCTGCTTAGTCTCAGCCTTGTGACGAAGATCTCGACCGCTTGCTTGCTGGGGATTGGGTCTCATCTCTAATCCCGGGGACCTTGGCTTTCCAGATTTTATTGTGGTGATTGGTCACGCGGGACGCAACATTTCAACTTTATTCTGCCATTGTAGGCCTTTCACTTGTTTTCCTTTCGGAATTCTAGAGCATCGGGGGGAATTTTGGCCCCTCGAATTCTGCTGCAGCGGTTAGTCGCGTGGGACTTAACACTTTTCCAACTTTATTTTTTTTCTTCATTGGCCTTTCATTTCTGATTTTTCCTTCCATTTGACTTTAAAGCATTTGGAGCATTTCGGCTTTTTAATCTTTTCTGAGGGGGTTAGCCACGTGGGACTTAACCTTTCACTTTAATTGCCTTTGTAGGCATTTTGATTTGATCTTCTCCCTTCAAAAGTTGTGTTTAAAGCATTGGCCGTTGCGGCCAGTCGGGATCGACTTGATGCCCCTGACGAGGCTCAGTGCCCTTTCCATATTGGCTTGCGTCAAACGAGAACCCTGTAAGTCAGTTTTGCCATCCTTTCTTTGTTTTACCTTAGAAATAGAGTTAGACTGAAAGGGATTGAAAGGAAATAACAAAGAAGCGGAGACAATGAATTTTGACAAGAAATATCCCTTTCGGGCGGAGACAAAGGACTTATCTGGAGTGCACGCGGCTTTCAATGAACATGACATGCGTCTTGGACTGGATGCCTGATCTATATAAACCATCTGACTCTCAGAAATTCGTCACGACTTTTAACTCGAGGTTGAGAAACCTTGCCCTAGACCATGTCGATATCAGTGACCAATCATCCTCTTTTCGATTAGTAGTTCCCTTTTCGGATTTTCACCAGCTAACCTCTCTCATTTCTCTTCTCGCCATCGCCCTGTAGTGCTCTTTGCGAGTTTTCACCAACAAGACTCTCTCATTTTTAATTTCTCTACTCACCGTCGCCTTATGGTGCCCGTGTGGGTTTTCACCAACAAGACTCTCTCATTTTTAATTTCTCTACTCACCGTCGCCTTATGGTGCCCGTGTGGGTTTTCACCGATAAGACTCTCTCATTGCTTGTATGAGGTCCAGATAGATGTATCTTCCCATTCTGGCTTTTCTTTGCCGATCGATCAGAAGGATTCGACTAGGATTTGGGGTAAAAAGAATTTGTATAGAATTACAACCTTGGAACTTTCAGGCGAATCATTGCCGCATCTCAACACTTGCCCCAGCTTAAACTCTTGGGGGAATGTGGATTTTTATTTTGGTGTGACTGAACCCCAGGGAGAGGCTGCCTATGTATCCTTTCGGAATCAAGTCAGACGTAGTTCAGGCAAACATTTTGTTTTTGTTTTGATTTGAATTTATTTTTTCTTTGCTTTTGATTTTTCCTTTCTCTTTTTTTTTTATTTTTCTTTTTTCTCTTTTTTTCTTTTTTTTGTGATTTGATTTTTCTTTTCTTTCTTCAAAATCCAAGGAGGGTTGCCAAGGAAGAGTAACCGGCAAAAAGGGTTTACAAAAATGATAGTGTTTGGGGTAACATGAATGGAAAGCCTTCGTCATTTCGATCATCAGCGTCGTCATCACGGAAAAGGTCAGACATAATACCTCTTAACTTCATCTGCATTGACAGCCATTTCGGGGTCATTTCCTTCGATGTATCCCAAGTACAATGCTCCTTTTGGAAGCAATTTCCTTATGATGTATGGACCTCTCCGATTCGGGGCGAATTTTCCTTTAGCCTCTTCGTGGTGTGGGAGGATACGTCTTAACACAAGTTTCCCTACTTCAAAGTTCCTAGGCCGCACTTTATTGTTGTAGGCGCGGGCCATTCTTTGTTGGTACAACTGTCCGTGGCAAACTACGGCCATCCTTTTCTCGTCAATCAGCGTTAATTGCTCCAATCGGGTTTTGACCCATTCGTCATCCTCAATTTCTGCTTCGACAATAATCCGAAGGGAGGGAATTTCAACTTCTGCGGGTATTACAGCTTCAATGCCATAAACCAATAGATAAGGAGTAGCTCCAACAGACGTGCGCACTGTCGTGCGATATCCCAGTATTGCGAAAGGCAATTTCTCGTGCCATTGCCTAGAAGTTTGAATCATTTTCCTGAGGATTTTCTTAATATTTTTGTTTGCTGCTTCAACGGCACCATTGGCTTTTGGCCGGTAAGGGGTGGAATTGCGGTGTGTGATTTGGAACTATTCACATACCTCCCTCATCAAGTTACTGTTAAGATTCGCGGCATTGTCGGTAATGATAGTCTTTGGGATACCAAAACGACAGATGATATTAGAGTGCACGAAATCCACCACCGCTTTCTTGGTGACAACTTTGAATGTGACTGCCTCGACCCATTTCGTGAAATAGTCAATAGCGACCAAAATAAATCTGTGCCCATTCGAGGCCCTTGGCTCGATCGGTCCGATGGCATCCATTCCCCAGGCAACAAACGGCCAAGGTGCTGACATAGGATGCAATTCTGATGGTGGTGCATGAATCAAATCACCGTGTATTTGACACTTATGGCATTTCCGGACAAAGCCAAAACAATCTTTCTCCATAGTCATCCAATAATACCCGGCCCGCAATATTTTCTTTGTGAGGACGTATCCGTTCATGTGGGGACTGCAGACTCCTGAATGCACCTCGTTCATAATCTTTTCGGCTTCTTTGGTATCTACACACCTTAATAGATTCAGATCGGGCGTCCTCTTATACAGTACTTCCCCACTTAGGAAGAAACAGTTGGCGAGTCTCCGGATGATTCTCTTTTGGTCCCCATTGGCCTGCTCTGGGTATTCTTTTGTTTTCAAGAATCTTTTGATATCGTGATACCATGGTTGGAAATCGGGCTCTATTTCGACCGTGTTGCAATAACCATGCATTTCCTTAATTTGAATTTCCAAGGGGTCAATGTGAACATTACCCGGATATGGCAGCATTGCAGCTAGGATAGCTAGAGGATCGGCTAACTCGTTGTGGCATCGTGGAATATATCTGAACTCGACAACTTTGAATCGTTTGCTAAGATCTTCCACATGTTGTCTGTATGGAAGGAGCTTAACGTCTCGAGTTTCCCATTCTCCCTGAGCCTGTTTGATGATCAAATCTGAATCCCCCATGATCAATAACTCTTCTACATCCATGTCAATGGACATATTCATACCCATTAAACAAGCTTCATATTCGGCAGTATTGTTTTTACAGAAGAAACGAAGGAGGGCCGTGGAGGGATAGTGTTGTCCCGTGGGTGAAATCAAGATTGCCCCAATCCCAACACCTTTTGCATTTACAGCTCCGTCAAAGAACATTTTCCAAGTTTTGGTGTCCTTAGAAGTTATTTCGACTGAGTTCACCTCCTCGTCTGGGAAGTAAGTACTTAGAGGTTGGTAGTCGTCATCGACAGGATTTTTTGCGAACTGATCTGCCAAGGCCGGGGCTTTCATTGTCGTGCGAGTGACATAGACTATGTCAAATTCCGTGAGCAGAATCTGCCACTTAGCTAATCTCCCGGTGGGCATTGGCTTTTGGAATATGTACTTCAATGGATCTAGTCTAGTGATGAGGTAGGTGGTATAAGCCAACAAATAATGCCGGAGCTTCTGATCGACCCAAGTTAGAGCGCAGCATGTTCTTTCCAACAGCGTATACTTGACTTCGTAGCTCGTGAACTTCTTGCTCAAGTAATATATGGCATGTTCTTTCTTCCTGGTTGCGTCATGTTGCCCGATAACACACCCGAAGGAATTTTCCAACACCGTCAGGTATAAGAACAAAGGCCTTCCTGGTTCTGGTGGGACTAGCCCTGGCGGGTTCGATAGATATTCTTTGATCTTGTCGAAAGCGTTCTGGAATTCGTTCGTCCATTTGATGGATGCATCTTTCTTCAACAGCTTGAATATAGACCTTCAAGTGGTCGTCAACTGAGCGATGAACCTGTTGATGTAATTCAACTTACCCAGTAGGCTCGTGACCTCCTTCTTGGTTCTTGGGGGTGGGAGATCCCGAATAGATTTTATCTTTGTCGGGTCCAGCTTGATGCCCCGTCGGCTGACTATAAACCCCAGTAATTTCCCAGACGGAACTCCGAAGGCACATTTGGCCGGGTTTAGTTTCAGATCATACTTACGCAGGCATTCGAAGAATTTCCTCAAATGCTGGACATGGTCATCTTGCGTCCTGGATTTAATAATCACATCATCCACGTATACCTCAATCTCCTGATACATCATGTCGTGGAAAATGGCGATCATGGCCCTCATATATGTTGCCCCGGTGTTCTTTAGACCGAACGGCATGACTCGGTAACAATAGGTGCTGCAGGGTGTAGTGAAGGCTATCTTTTCTGCATCCTCTTCATCCATCAATACCTGGTGGTATCCAGCATAACAATCCATGAAAGACTGTACCTCATGTTTGGCGCAATTGTCAACCAAGATATGTATGTTTGGTAGTGGAAAGTTATCTTTAGGGCTTGCTTTATTCAAATCTCGGTAATCGACACATACTTTGACCTTTCTGTCCTTTTTAGGTACTGGAACCATATTGGCCAGCCAGCTGGTGTATTGGACCACCCGGATCACTCCCGCTTTTAATTGTTTAGTGACCTCTTCTTTGATTTTGTCACTCATGTCTATTTTAAATTTCCTCTGCTTTTGTTGGACGGGTGGATAACCGGGATAGGTTGGCAATTTATGTACCACCAAATCTATACTTAGTCCAGGCATGTCGTCTTAGGACCAAGCAAACACGTCTTTGAATTCAAATAGAAGTTGAATCAGAGCGTCCCTAGTTCTTTCATCAGTGTGGATGCTTATCATGGTTTCTCGAACCTCTTCTGCATTACCCAAGTTGACGAGTTCTATTTCGTTTAAGTTTGGCTTAGGCTTATTCTCGAATTGTTCTAATTCTCAATTTATTTCCCTAAAAGCCTCTTCTTCATCATATTCCGGTTCTTGACTCATTATTTCGAGGTTAGACAGCGTATTAAGATCACGGCATGAAGTCCGCAAGCATGTCATGTTATTTAAAGCCGCATTATTACGACTGAAAAATAGGCAAAAATTAGAAGGAATAATAGACTATGAAATTTTGATTTCATTTCATTGAATTTGAACATAGGAGGGTTTACATCGCAATTCAAAAAGGCAGTAAATTAAAAACACTTGAGTTACACCCTGAAATAACTCATAGTGTAGGAAAGATGGCAAAACTGAACTACCGGGTCTCCCGCCTGACGGGGAATGGAGTAGCCTTCCAATTCTGCAACTTGGCGTTTGGGCCCATGTATTGCACCTCAGCGGTGCTTGAGCCTTCTCCCAACTGGATCATGTTAGTTTCATACAACATCTGCTTCATGGCCTCGCAGATTCCTTCAATTTCTTCGGTCTTAAAGGCCTCTTCTTCTTCTTCGACATATTGCGGTTCGATGAAAGTCTCAGTAATATGTGGGACTGGCTGAGGTAGGCCCCATCCATTGCTTTTACGGACGTCGGCCCACTTCACATCTTCATCTGAGGCTTGGAAACTTATGCCGAAGAATTTTTTAGCGGCAGGTAGAGAGATCGGTTCAATGATACCTTGCAAGGACACCCCATGTCCCTTTACATGTCTGTATCCATGTCTAATCATGTCGGTAGCGACCATGATTGACTCATTTGATAGGCAGGGTTGTGGGTACCTTCTTCATGTTGGTCGGCAAGCACAATTTCAAACGCTTGATAGACAATATGCTCACTCCCCTCTCTAGCTTCAAGACAGGGTACCGAGGGGTCTCTGTAGATTGACTACTCGTCCTCCCCGTGCACCACTATCTCCTGGTTTTCATATTCGAATTTGACCATTTGATGGAGGATAGAGGGTACTGCTCCAGCGGCATGAATCCACGGTCTTCCTAGCAAGAAATTGTATGAGGTATCCATATCTAAGATTTGGAAGGTTACCATGAAGTCCACAGGGCCGATTGTCATGACTATGTCTATTTCGCCAATGGTGTCCCTTTTGATTCCATCGAAGGCACGGACACAGACATTATTCGGCCTGATTCTCTCAGTGCTGATTCCCATTCCTTGTAGTGTGGATAAAGGGCAAATATCAACCCTGGAACCTCCATCAAGCATAACTCTCTTCAAATAGTATCCCTCACTTTTAACTGTTAAGTGTAAGGCTTTGTTGTGAGCGGCTCCCTCAGGAGGTAGATCATTCCGGCTAAAAAAATATTATTTACTGCAAAGAAACGCTCGGCCATTCTGTCCAATTGCTCGACTGAGGTCTCTGTCGGCACATACGCTTCATTCAGCGTTTTCAAGAGTATTGTCTGATGCTCGCTTGAGCCCATCAACAGAGATAAGAGTGATACTTGATTAGGAGTTTTCATGAGTTCCTCAATTGTGGCATATTCAGTCATGTTCATCTTCTTAAAGAATTCTTCAACTTCTTCGGTGGTGATAGGTCTTTTAAGAGGGAAGCATTTATGCTTATTTTTGGCCAGCTCTTTTAGATTGAGGTATTTTTCAGAGGAGTTTGCTTCAATTGCTTCCCTTGTGGTCTCTTTTCTTTTGTATGTCACTACCGTCTTGTTGTAGTTCCAAGGGACGGCAGTAGTATTTTTCACGGGAGCTTGCGGCGCGCGGCTAATAACCACGGGCTCATTCAACCTTGGTGAAATTATTTTCCCCCGCGCCACGTACGTCCCCTTTGGTACATACATTGTCAGGCCGTTTGTCATGTCTTTGTTGAATTGTAGCCTTCTGGGCGGGCTCAACATACCTTGTTCCTTCTTGGGCGCCCTGGGAACGTAAAGAATGGCGTCTTTAGAAGATCCTATATTTGTCTTGGCTTCAGCTTTCCCCGTAGCTTGAGGAACGGGATTACTCTTTTTTATTCCCTTGGCTGGCTTGGGTGCCGCCTTAGGATTTTTCTCTGAATCTGCAGTGGCAATGATAGACTTCAAAGCTGGATCAAAATCTTGGTCCTCGCAGATCATGCCGATAACAGGCACATTGTTATGGGTGGGCAATGGATTGTTATTCACACTGGGAGCTTCTTCATCCCTTAACACTACCTTCTTTTGCTCTATAAGATTTTCCACATCCTTCTTGAGAGTCCAGCAATCCTCTGTGTCGTGTCCCTCTGCTCCGGAATAGTAGGCACAATTGGTTCTGGGTTTGTATGACACTGATGCTGGGTTTTGTCTGGTCGAAGGTACGGGCTGCAGAAGCCCCATCTAGACCAACTTTGGGAAAAGACTTGAATATGGCTCACCGATAGGAGTGAAATTGAGTCTCCTTGGTGGCTCGCAGGGTTAAGCATTGTACGGGTAGTTGTTTTTAGGAGGGCATGGATTGTATGGAGCTAGGGGAGGATGGTTATTTCTTGGGGCGGAGCTCTGTTCTAGTTGTATTGTTGTTAGGGCCGGAGATGCGGCTGAGAGTTCATCACCTCATAGGGAAAAGGAGATGTAGTGTAAGCTGCATTTTGGTGAGGGTAGTAGTGTTGGGAGGTTTTGGGGAATGGACCTGAGTGTTGCCGAGAACCCCTGACATCGGAAACCATCATGGCCCCTTCTTCTTTCTTCTTTCTGTTGGCCGCACTGCCGGACCCGTTTTGGATGGCCTGAAAGGTTGCCTTTATGGCTGATTGGCTTAGGATACGACCGGTCTTTAAACCATTGTCAACCATTTCCCCAATTTTGATTGCTTCTGCAAATGGTTTGCCCATGGAAGACATCATATTTTGAAAGTAATCCGCTTCTTGTGCTTGCAGAAAAACACTGACCATTTCGACCTCATCCATCGGAGGTTTGACCCTGGACGCCTACTCGCGCCACTTAATAGCGTACTCTCTAAAACTTTCCAAGGACTTCTTTTTTAGGTTGGATAGAGAGTTTATATCGGGAGCGATATCCACGTTGTATTGGAATTGTCGAACAAAGTACTGGGCTAGGTCATCCCACACGTGCCAGCGGGATATATCCTGGTCCATGTACCATTCTGATGCAATACCTGTTAAGCTCTCTCCGAAATATGCCATGAGAAGTTCCTCTTTCCCACCTGCTCCTCGGAGTTGGTTGCAATACCTTTTTAGATGAGCTATGGGGTCCCCATGTCCGTCATATTTTTCAAACTTGGGGGTTTAAACCCGAGGGGCAAGTGGATGTGCGGGAACATGCACAAATCGGCATAGGAGACGCTTTTCTGCCCGCTCAACCCCTGTATGTTCTTGAGGCTTTGCTCGATACTCTTCATTTTCCGAGCCATTTCTTCGTGCTCGGGGCTTTTCTTATCTCGTCCCAAAGTAACTTCATACTGAGGTTGTTGGGGGTATGAATCAGGAGTGATATGAGTGGCGCCCAGAAATGATGGCGTTTGGAATGTAAATGTCGGCGGCTCAAAGCTGGGCCCGGTGATAGTTGGTGGAGCCATGGCGGAGCTCGGTGGTTCGGTGAAGATGTTGGATGATGCACCGTAAAACAAGACCTGGGGGTGAACCTCATAAGGCCTTCCGGCAAAGTGAGCCGACATAGTTGGGTGTCCGAGCGGCGTGGCCGGGTAACTTATAGGGATGTTAGAAGTTCCGCCCGTCCTGGGGATTATCTCGGGGAAACCCGGGATGGAACTGGGCAGTTCCCTACCATTGGACCATGCGTCCCACATTTCTAGCATGCGGCAACGCATGATCCTATTCTCTTCAGCTGTGGCTGACTTAGACGTTGGGATGACTGCATTCGGGTCCTCCACAGAAGAGTTGATGATTGATAAGTGGCTTTCCGATTTCATTTCTATGCTTCCCTTTGATCTAGTGAAGTAGGGATGGGGAGCCAGGTTACCGCAAAAACCAACCACCCTAGAAAAACACCTTTAAGAGTGAACCAACAAAACGTTAGGTCAGAACATTTTATCACATAGGGAAATCGCACGTTTGGGGTATGCAATGCACCTAGGCAATTAAACGTTTTCTATATGTTTTGCAACGGTTGTGTGTCTCATCCCGGCTTTATTTTCTCAGATTTGAACTTTCCCTCATTTTTTATCCTATTTTATCCTTTTGTCTTTCTCTATCACTATTTTCTTTCTTTCATTGTATTATTTTTTGCTCTTTTATTTCTCAACTCACTTTATGATCGAATCCTATGTGGATTGCCTACGTATCATGGCACCGCGTGAATCAGATCATTACGTAGTTCAAGGGATAAATCTGAAGGAAAGAAATAAACATTTTTTTGAAACTTTCATTCATTGGATAAAATACTTTCAACTTCATAAGAAACTTTAGTACATTTTTGAAACTTTAAAAAATACAAAAGACTCAAGACACACTTTCTTGGAAATGTAAAAACTACAGTGGACTTGGACAGGACTACAACAGGAAAATAAAATACAGACTCGAGAAATATTAAAAATACATCAGTGCTTCCATTGCTTCAGGCACCCGTGGGGCATCATTCGGCCTTGCCACGGGCCTGCGTGCTATATCTTGTTGGAGGCGGTAGAGGTCATCCATTATCTTGTGGAAGAAGATCATAACTGCCGAGAAGAAGGTGGTCTGAGTCATATCTTCGCATTCCTGGCATTTGGTGACAATGTAATCAGCTATCTCCCGGACCCTTTGTCTGATGATACCTTTCTCCCGAAGTAGACGCCCAATCTGCTGAGATCTTGCCTCTAAAGCCCGGGCATCTTTGTGAGTATGCTTTTGCCACTGTCGCAATTCTTCTTCCAACTGGCTATCACGTCATAACATTGTTCTCTTTCTGCCTTAAACCTTTGTGCTTGTTTGGCCATCTCGTTTTAAAAGGTGGCCATTCTTTCTTTCAAACCCAGAACTTCTTGGTCATGCTTTCTCTTCAATTTTTGCACGAATTCTGCCCTATCTTTGGCATTCTTTGCCAACTTTGCTCGAGCTCGGGTCAAATCTTTCTCGGCTTTGTCCAAATCGTCACCATAGCTACAAAACTTTTGCCTGAGACTGGTGACAAGTCTTTCGTCGGCTCTACTTCTTTCGGGGTTTTCAGTGGCTATCCTCATTTTCTGGATCTGAGCCCTGAGGGCTTCATTTTCTTTGTTCAGCCTATTTTTTCCCCTTCGGCTGCAGCGGTTTGTAAAGTGTTTTCAAATTTGAGCTCTCGGATCTGGGCCTCCAGTTTACTTATTGTTGCCTGGTAGTTGTTTTCCTTTTCTAGCCAACCCCAGTGTTCTTTTGTCTGCTCAGTAAAATGCTACACATGAGGTCTTTTCGCAGGTCGCTCCGGTTCTTGGTTCTCTCGGCCTCTTCTACCATACCAAGAAATATAGGCTGGCTCTACTTCCCCTTGAGATAAGTTTCTCACCCGAGTCTGAGGCTCTAAGAATCTGCACCGGTTCCAAATCTGACGGACCCTGTTTTCCGGAAATGTAACTCTTGGACACAACTCAATGGCTTGTTGGCTTAGGTCCTCATCATGTGGAAGGCCTTATTGTCTACCCAATTTCCGTAAGACCCGATGTGGGGCATATGGCTGGATACTCCCCAGAACCATTAACAAAAGATAGCACACTTCAGTGGACATATTGATAACCTCGCCGACAGGGAGCCATCCGAAAGTCCACTCGATTCGGTCGGCAGTCAATGAACTCAGATGTGAGAGCCAGGCTTATGTGCCCTCAGGAAATTTGTAGCCTTCTACCCGAGTACTGTGTTCTTCGATACAATTCAGACCGGTTAAGCCGTAGTTCATGTAGCCTGGGCGGCGACAGAGGTGCTCGATCATCCAAATCTGTAAGAGCAGATTGCACCCTTAAAAGAACTTTCCTCCTGATTGGCAAATGGTCAGAGCACGGTAAATCTCGCCTAAGATCATTGGTATATGGGTGCCATTGCTCTTCTTCATCATGAAATCCGCCATCCCTACTAATCCGATATTTATAAGTCTGTCACCTCTGGGGCAGATTAAGGTGCCCAGGAATGCTACCACAAAATCTAACCCCATGCGGGCTTCCCATTTAGCCTGGTTCTGGTGGTGAGTCATGCCAGTATTTTTAGCTTTATAGCCCCGAGGATCTCCATAACGTTTGTACAGGAAATAGAACGTGCAGAACCCTTCCGCCAGGTGTGAGTCTTGAGTGTCCCGACTAATGTTCAACAGATCCAAGAACTTATGCGAAGTTACCGCCCTAGGTGCCACCGGATACCGTCTTCTAAGATTGTCACTGAAACCAGCATACCCCGCTATTTCCTCTAGCGTGGGTGTCAACTCAAAGTCTGAACAGTGGAACACGTTGTGGGCAGGGTCCCAAAATGACACTAAAGCTTCGACGATATCCAGCCTCGGCTTGATTATTAGAAGGCCAGTGAGTCCGCCCAAAGCTTTCATGGCAGACTATCTACTAATTTCACCCAGATCGCTCCACCACATATGGAGTCCTACGGGAATTTCCTCGACAGCCTTAAAGGGAGTGTTTTCAACTGTATTCATCCTGCACCTTTGTTTAAATGTTTTGATTAAGAAAACAAAGCCATAAAGGGTTTTGACTGAATGCAAAAAAGTCTTCTTTTTTGCAAAAGTTTGGTAATAAAGGAAATGGGCTCTTCTTGCGAATACGACCCTTCAATACTTCGGATGGGAATCCTTTAGGGTTGTGCTCGCTAATTGGGCCAAAAAATTTTGAAAAGACTATAAGTGGCTATTTTTGCAAAAGACAGCCTCCCGGCGTCTCGTTGGGACAATTGGCTATTTAGGCAAGAATAACATCACCTAATTTTGCGACCGTATTTTTCTATTTTGGTTTTTGAAAATAAGGTTGGACCCGATGAGGGTTGCCTACGTATCTCACATCTGGTGAGAATCAAACAATGCGTAGTTCGGGAAATCTCGACATAATTTTGAAAATATGCACCGACTTACTTTATTTCGAAATACTATTTTCAAAAATTTTGGCAGAGTTTCGGGATGATCTTGAATATCAGTTTTTTTTTTCAAAAATCGGCTACGTCTCCTATTTTATTCCTCTCTTGGTTTTTCTGTTACCTCTTTTCCTTTTCTTTCCTTTTTGTTGTTTATTTCATTTTTTTTATAGCCAATCAACAAACAAACCATAACAAAATGTTATACATATAGCAAGTAGGATGCATCAGGATAGTCTTTCATTTTGGGTTCACATATCCTAGACGGACCCAACCCTTGTGTTGAGTCCCCTAAGTCAAATGCACGTGATGCAAGTAAACGTTCCTACTAGGGATCCGGCATGAGGCTATGTTGTAACGACCCGACCGGTGGTTTTGAGATCCAGCGCGTCGTTCAGCAGTTGGGGGTCATGATCAGCTTCATTTCGGGTATTGTGACTTGTGTGTATGGTTAGAGTTGAAATTCAGGAGGTTCGGAGCTAAATTGAAAGGAAAATTTTCATTTCAGAAGCCTTAAGTTAAAGAAATTGAGTAAGACTATAATTTTGAGTAAACGTCCTCGGAATCAGGATCCGAAGGTTCCAGCAGGTTCGTATGGTGATTTCGAACTTGGGCATATGTCCGGATCGGGATTTGGATAACCTGAGAGTGTTTCGGTGTATATTTTGGAAATCAGCATTTTGAAGAAATTTCCTAAGTTTGGCTTGAAGCATATTTCAATGATATTGATGTCAGTTTGGGATTTCGAGTTTGGGAATAGCTTCGTATGGTGATTCTGGAGTTGGAAGCGCGATCGGAAGTGAATTCGGATGTCCGGAGGTCATTTTGAAGTCATTTGACTAAAGATAGAAATTTGAAGGTTTTTGAGAAGTTTGACCGAGAGTTTGACTTTTTGATACCGGGGTCGGATTCCAATTCTGAAAGTTGGAGAAGGTCTATAATGTAGAATATGACTTGTGTGCAAAATTTGGGGTCAATCGGAAGTGATTTGATAGGTTTCGGCATCGAATGTAGAAGTTTGAAATTTCAAAGTTCAAAAAGTTTGAATTTTCGTGCGATTCGAGATTTCGGCGTTGTTCGATGTGATTTGAGGCCTTGAGCAAGTTCGTATCATGTTTTGGGACATGTTGGTATAATTGGTTAAGGTCCCGAGGGCCTCGGGTGGATTTCAGAAGGTTAACGGAATGAATTTCGGACAAAAGAAAGAAGAAAAAATTGCAGAAAATTTCTGCTGCATTTTTTTTTGACAGCAAACTGTGCGTTGAAGAGCTAACTTTGGAAGCGTATATATAATAATCTATAAGGAATATGAAACTTTGCGAAACATGAAAGTTGTAGATCCGGAAGTCTAGTTTTCAGAACATTAAACCATTTGCCATTTGGAGTTCTGTAAAAACAGTTATGACCGATAGAAGATGGCTGGTGGGGCAGTTTCGCCAGAAATTTCTGGTGCGTGGAGCCGACTTTAGAAGCTCATATCTCGGGATATATAATGATTTATATGGTGTACAACCTATCAAATTAAAGATCTTCTAGCCTAGTTGCTAAATCTTCAAACCGTTTGTTATTTGGATATTTATACAAGACGTTATGGGTGTTTTAACAAAAGGTGTTCAACAAGAGAGTTTTAATAGGATGTACAACCTGTGCAGTACAAGTGCAAGGTACAACTCGATGAAGCAGGGGCAGATTCTTTAAACACGAATTTTGGCCATTTCTTTCATTTGGCTTGGATGATTTTGGAGAGCATTTCAAGGGGGATTTCATCAAGCATCAAAGGTAAGTTGTTTCTACTTATTTCCAAGTTAAATACAAGATTCATTATATAGATTTGATATGAGAAATTAGGGAAAATGTGGGGAAATTGCAAGGAAACCTAGAATTGATAAAATTTGATTTTAGCCACGAATTGAGCATGAATATTGGAGTAAATTGTGTGATTGAACTAGTAAAGCCTCGGGTAGAGATTATCTTTAAGAAATTTCGGAATCCGGGCACGTGGGCCCGAGGGTATTTTGGTCAATTCACTGAGCGGAGTTGGGAAATTATATAATCTAAATTTTTAGCAAATATTAGAGTATATTTTCATTGGTTTGTCGTTGTTTGGTTAGTTTGGGGGCGTTGCTCATCCATTTGAGTCGTCGTAGAGGCTTGGAAGCCGGGTATGGATCTTCGGAGCAAGGTGAGTCTCCTTTCTAACCTTGTAAGAGGGAATTGCCCCCATAGGTGTTCTATGTGTTGTATGTTTGTGTTTGGGGGCTACGTGCGTACTACGTGAAGAGAGTCCGTACGTAGCGACTGCTATTGTCACGTCCGGGTAGCTTAGGACCACAGCATGCCATGTATTCTGCCTTAAATGAACTATATGCTTAGATTCATGCTTTTATATATGTTATTGTATCCCTGAGCTTTTATTTACTTAAATAATTGGAAAGGATTGTGGTGAAATGAACTTTACATTCTCTGTGCGCATTTTGTCGCTTCGTAATTTACATCCCGCGAGCGATATGCAATTTCCTTCACTCTTACGGGAGCGGGCCGTACGCCACGGCAGATTTATAGTGCACTCTTGGTACGGGTCGGTCGATCCCCGGCAGTGCATCGAGATTTAATTAAGAATGCACTTTTGGTACGGGTCGGTCGATCCCCGGCACTGCATGGATGAAGTTACACTATGATATGATATGATTACATTGATAGACGCACTCTTGGTACGGGTCGGTCGATCCCCGGCAGTGCGTAGGCAGGATTATTGTTAAGCATGCACTCTTCGTACGGGTCGTCGATCCCCGGCAGTGCATAGCTATTCTTCCTCATGACCTGATTACATTGATAGACGCACTCTTGGAACGAGCCGGTCGATCCCCGGCAGTGCATAGCTATTCTTCCTCATGACCTGATTACATTGATAGACGCACTCTTGGAACGAGCCGGTCGATCCCCGGCAGTGCATAGGCAGGATTATTGTTAAGCATGCACTCTTGGTACGGGCCGGTCGATCCCCGGTAGTGCATAGCTATTCTTCCTCATGAATCGGACTGGTTGTCTTATTCCTGTGTGCGCATGATTATTTTGTGTGATGACCCAAAAGGTCATCCTAAGTAATTCTAGCTAAATCTGTGTTCCGAGGCCCCGAAAGCCTATGTTAATCTTACCTCGATATGCGTGCGCAGCCCGGGCATGTAGCCTGGAAGCTTCTATGTGAAAATTTGATAGAAATGGAACTTTGAATTGAATAATTGAATAAAGTTGACTTTGGTCAACATTTTTGGTAAACGGGCCCGGACCCGTGATGTGACGGTCCCGGAGGGTCCGCAAGAAAATAAGGGACTTGAGCGTATGCCCGGAATCGAATTCCAGGTCCCAAGCTCGAGAAATGAATTTTTAAAGAAAATTATTTTCTAAAAATGATAGACTTTCGAAAATGAATAATTATGTGAAAACCGTGTTACCGGGCCCGTATTATGGTTCCGGAGCCCGGAACAGGTTTATTATATGTTATGTGACTTATCTGTGAAATTTGGTGTAAAACAGACTTGAAATGACGTGATTCGGATCAAAATTGGAAAGGTTGAGCTTTATGAAGTTTTGAGAAAATTCTATGAGTTTTAAGGTTTGATTCCTTGTTGTTGATGATATTTTGGTGATTTAAAAGCTTGAATAAGTCCGTAGGATGTCTTGGGAGTTGTGTGTGTTTTTGGTTTTGAGACCCGAGGGCTCGGGTGAGTTTC
>ML285312.1:0-27437 GCA_005239495.1 Nicotiana undulata
GCGATCGCGGAACATGAGGTGCGATCGCATAGAGGTAAGTTGCTTAAGCTCTGCGATCACAGAAGCCCTTGTGCAATCGCACAGGGCAATTCTACCCAGCCCCAGGCCCTATGATAACCTCTGTGCGTTCGCAGCACCCCACCTGCGTTCGCACAGTATTAACCCTGGACCCTCCGCGATCACGCCCTTTGAGGTGCGTTCGCACTGAACAACTAACCCCCAGCCCCCTTCCTACCTATTACACTATGTGATCGCGGAGAAGCAAGTGCGATCGCATAGTGCATCAGACCCCATCACATGCAAATGCTATGCAATCGCAGGGAAGAATCTGTGATCGCACTGAAGGAGGTATCAGACACCAGAAAAACTTGAGGAACACCAGATTTTTCCTACTTTTTGCACTTCGATGCCTATCCGAAACTCACCCGAGCCCTCGGGGCTCAAAACCAATTACACACACAACCTCATAAACATCCTACGGAATTGTGCAAATAATTAAACCACCAAAATACATCAAAAACAATGAATTAAACTCCAAAATCCATAGAATTTTCTCAAACTTCATAAACTATTAAATTTTCCATTTTAATTCCGAATCACGTTGTTTCATGTCCGTTTTACACCGAATTTCACAGATAAGTCACATAACAAATAATAAACTTGTTCCGGGCTCCGGAACCATAATACGGGCCTGGTAACACGGTTTTTCACATAATTATTCATTTTCAAAAGCCTTTATTATTTTCAGAAAACAATTTTCTTTAAAAAATCATTTCTCGGGCTTCGGACCTCGGAATTCGATTCCGGGCATACGCCCAAGTCCCATATTTTCCTACGGACCCTCCGGGACCGTCACATCACGGGTCCGGATCCGTTTACCAAAAATGTTGACCAAAGTCAACTTTATTCAATTATTCAATTCAAATATCTCATTTTTATCAAATGTTCACATGGAAGTTTCACGGCTACCTGCCTGGGCTGCGCACACATATCGAGGTGAGATTAACGGAGTCTTTCGAGGCCTCAGAACACAGATTTAGCTGGAATTACTTAGGATGACCTTTTGGGTCATCACAAGGCATCCCTCGATAGGTGAAAAGTAGTAAAGAAGACTCCATTAGTCTCTAGAATACCCACTGTGCGAAGAATCTGCTGGCACCTATCCATAAAGTCCTGAGGATCCTTTGACTCAGCCCCACTAATGATGGAGGCTTGAGCCTCTCAAATCTCTTCAGTTTCTTTTGCTCCTCATAACTTATAACGGGACTCACCTGGGCCGAAGCAACTACAACTGGTCGGGCTGGTAATAATCTCGACGTGTGGAATCCCTGCACCACCTGCTCTGGAGTATGGGCAGCAAGAGTCTAAGTACCTCCCCTAGCCTGAAAAGTGGCTGGTGCGGCCTGAACAGAGACCGCCTGAGCAAGGCTAGTGCAAATAATCAATATCTGGGTGAAAGCCTCCTAAAGGACTAGAATCACAATAGGCACGACTGGTGCGTAAGCTGGTCCCACCGACTCAACCACATCTGAACCTACTCCTAAGCTGGAGCAACTGATGGGTCTATAGGTGCTGCTCTAGCTGTTGTACAAGCTGCACTTCGGCCTCTACCACGACCCCATCCTCTCGTGGCCCTAATTAGTGGTACTGGTGGTAGTCTGCCTGATCCGATAGCACGTTTCCTCACCATCTGTGAGAGAATGTAATAATCGAAGTTTAGTTTCTGAAAACAAATTTGCACCACAAGAATACAAAAATATGAAGTTTTCCAAAGGGTTCGGCAGCCTCTCGGAGTAAAGTACAGACATCTCCGTACAGATCCGCAAGACTCTACTAAATCTGCTTATGACTCGTGAGACATATGTAACCTAGGCTCTAATACCGACTTGTCACGACCCCAAATCACAAGTGTCGTGATGGAGCCTATCATGATACTAGGAAAGCCGACAACTCACACATACCAACATCATAAATTCAAAATATATAAAAATAGGTTTAAGTAAGTAAAATCTCATAAAAACTTGATGAAAATGCCAAAACTCAATACATAATTTCCCAAAGATCTGGGTGTCAAGGAGTACATGAGCATCTATACCATAACACAGTCTGACAAAATGAACATTGTCTAGGAAGGTAGAACAGTATGAACAAAGCTAAAGATAAAGGAGGAGAGTCAAGTCTGTGGACGCTAAGGCAGGTACCTCGATAATCTCCGACTGGTGAAGCTTGTCCCTCTCAAATGCACACGCAAATATACGTGGTCGTACAAGTAATAAAGTGATAAATCAAGTGTCGAACCCACAGAGACTTGTGTTAATTACCCACTAGTTTCACTCATATTATTATTCAGTCGAGTCAATCAGAGTTCAAAAGTGTGATTATTCTAAGAAATAATTCTAACAATTAATTAATTTATCAAGCAGCAAAATTGATGTTGTGCATTCACTAGATACAAATATTCCATGGTTGTGATCGATTCACCAATCCTATTGTGTTATAATTAAATCTCCCAATCATACAATTCACTCATGGTTGCTAATTAATCGGACAATTGCACTAGTAATATTCTCCCAAATTCCTACTAGACTATTGAAAATAGATTAATGATTATATTCCTATGGAATCAATCTATTAAGAACGCATTAAGATTACGATATTTAATTAAACACGGTGACTAGATATATAGGTTCATCCTAACCACAAATCCCCCCTCCCCCCCCCCCCCCCCCTCCAGAGTTAAGATCATTCTCTCTTATATTCTTCTCTAATATAAACATGGCTTTCCCAGGCATAGAATAGATAGTAAATAGAACCTAACTGTTGGCCAGACAATTAAGCAATTAATCATAGAATTGAAGAAACAACCATATATTGGTGAATTGTAATCAAGGTTAAGTCAACTTTAAACAACAATATTCATGGCTAAATCACAACCCCAGAACTATGAGTTCTGGCCACTCATGATAATATCAAAACAAATTCATGTCACGACCCGAATTACCCTCCGAACGGTCTCGTGACAGCACCTAGTCTCTACGACTAGGTAAGCCTAAAACTTGGGGAAAATAAAAGCAATATAATAATTTAAATAGAAAAGAAGAAGAAACATATAACTCAGTCGCTCGACATATACAAATTCACTTCCCAAAACACTCTACAGTCACAAGCTCTATACTAATGTAGCTCTATACAATGAAATAGTGGAAAAATACATAAGTCAACTAATCCTATACTAGAGTAGAAGGGGACTCGTGGGATTCTGCAGACGCAGCAGAATTACCTCTCGATCTCCTGGCAGTTGCTAGTGGTACTTCTAGCCACGATACTGGGTGATGGTACCTGGATATGCACATGGAAAACATGCGCAGGAAAGGGCATGAGTACTCCACAATTGGTAACCAATAAGTGCCAAGCCTAACCCCAGTCAAGTAGCGACGAGGTCAGGTTAAGGCTCTACTGGATGTTTATAGTAAAACAGCTCAAAAATCTAAGCAGAGAGATATAATAAGCTAAGGAAAATAGTAGAAACGGTAAGCTGAATGAAATAGTAAAAGGGAGCCCTTGGCTCAGCACATCATATATCACAATAGAAAATATGCAATGCAGTCAATATTTAAGACCCCGGCAATGATACCAAAAACTTATTGCTCCCAAACACACAAGCAATTATATGTGGTCGTACAAGTAATAAAGTGATAAATCGAGTTTCTAACGCACAAAGACTTGTGCTAACTACCCACTAGTTTCAACCAGATTATTATTCAGTCGAGTTAATCAGAGTTCAAAAGCGTGATTATTCTAAGAAATAATTCTAACAATTAACTAATTTATCAAGTAACAAAATAGTTGTCGTGTATTCTGTAGAGACAAATATTCCAGGGTTGTCTGTTTTGTTCTAACTAACTCTCCCTATCATACAATTCACTCATGGTTGCTAATTAATCGAACAATTGCTCTCGTAGTATTCTCCTGAATTCATACTCACCTATTCAAAAGATATTAACGTCTATATTCCTATGGAATCAATCTATTAAGAATGCATTATGATTACGATATTAAATTAAGCACGATGACTAGGAATATACGTTTATCCTAACCACACATCTTCCCCACCTCAGAGTTCTTCAATTCTCTCTAATCTAAATATGGCTTTCCCGAGCATAGCATAGATAGTAAATAAAACCCAAATGTTGCTCAGACAATTAAAAAATTAATCACATAATTGAAGAAATAACCATACATTGATGAATTGTAATCAAAGTCAAGTCAACTTTAAATAACAATACTCATGGCTAAATCACAACCCAAGAACTATGGGTTTTAGCCTCTCATGATAATATCAAAACAAATTCACAAGTGTTGAATAATTTAAAATACTAAGAAAATATGAAGAAAACTAAGATATCCTAGCTCCCAGATGTTCCTCGTGTGTATTTTTCCTTCAGAGTGGCGTCTCCCCTATCAAAATAGGCTTAGTCTTGCTTTTATACATGTTGGGTAGGTCTTGGGCCGAAATAACCTTGCCTCAGGCAAAGTCGAAGAAGTTTCCCATCACCAGTGCCCAGGGTATGGTGGGGCGCTATCTCTGGAACTAGTAAAATAATGTTTCTGGAACTTGCGCCACAAGTAGTGCCCCACGCTGCCTGTGGTGCTACAATGGCCATCTTCAACATTTTGCTCAATTTTTTTCTAATCTCGCACCTTTCACCCCCCTTTACCTCTTGTTGATTCATATGTATAAAATACCACGAATAGGCATAAACTAATACATTTCACATCCGAAATCCATAAAATACGAGTAAAATATGATGTGATGTACATACAGAAAGTATAACAACAATATCTCAGAGAAACACATAATCTACAGGTACTAGTACAGGAATGTGGACATGTTTCCAGGTTTAATAGTTAAGCTCAACACTGGTAAAATATGTGTCACACCTCCTTTTTCCACTACCCCTCGTATATATTGATGAAAGGGGTAATGAGGGAGTTTTTTCACTTTAAGTGACATTATTCGATTTTGGGAATTATTATTATTTCAGAGTCGCCACCCGGGTTTTTGACGATGCTCCGGGACACCGTTTTGGTTTGAAAATCCCAACCGAGGAATTTGACTCTGTTTTAATTTGTCTGCGACTAGAAATCTGAGTAAGGAATTCTGTTAACCCGGGAGAAGGTGTTAGGCATTCCCGAGTTTCGTGGTTTTAGCACGGTCGCTTAACTATTAATATTTGGCCTAAATTATCTGATTATTTACGTGTTTTAACCTATTGTGCATTTAGCCCTTTTCATTTTAAACGCTTTTAGTGTTTATGGATTTATCTTGAAAAACGAGTCAGGATAACCTGCACTCATATGCTTTTGGACATGTTATAATTGCGCCACATGAAATGCACCCGCGGATTTCAACACGTGATTTTATTATTGTTTTGAGTTGGAGTCGGGGACATGAGTTGTCACACCCGAATGTAGATTACGTAGTCAAGACTGTGGTCACGATGATTTAATTGCTTATTTGAAGCTAAACTATTACCTATTCATAAGTTTTTGTCTTTTCCTAAACTATTTATTTTTCTAATGTTTAAGACCAGTTATGGAAAGCTGAAGCGATGGAGCTATTCAATGAAGTGAATATATTGAGACCAATTTACATTACTAGTTCAACACTAAGTATTAGTTCTTATTCCAATTCAACTACTATTAAATGTGTGGGCATTAATCTGCTTATACTACATATGGCATATTGCACGACTTCAAACTCGATCATAAAATCGAAATGATTAGGAACTAACGCAGGAATAATGAGATTGCACAAAGTTATAAGCATGAAAAGACCAATGATTCAAAACTTCTCAACTTAATGCTCATCCATTATAAAATAAGTTCCAATAAACTCCAGAGTAATCCCAGGATCTAGTTAGCTAAATTCCAACAAATTGCAGTCAACTTCATGGATTCGTAAAGGGCAAACGGAGATCTAGCATTATTGAATCATGCTGAAACATAAGGGATATATAAGAAGAAATTACAGGCTAGATTGTATTGATATCAAGGAACATAATTCATAACGCATAACTTGAGTTTCAACAGGAATCATCCACCACTCTCTAAAGTAATTTCAGCTAATTGATTACATAAACCAAACATAAAAATGAAGGATTCAGTGTGTGTGCCTAGTGATGAGATCAAAATATCATGAGAAAGGCCAAATAAAGGCTAGGAATACGGACTTAGGAGCTCAACAAATCAGTAATAGAGTTAGCAGAAAACAGCATCAATCCTAGCCAAAAATCAACTCGAAAATCCAGGAATTGTCAAACCAAACAAAACAGAAATCGGGCATTAGTGATAGCCAACTTTAGCCTTCATTTTTATAACCAATTAATCGACCCAAATGCTAAAACCTACACTAACAGATGCACATGACAAATTTAAGAACCAGAACAGATTCGGAACATAATGATTTCAAAATTTTACAAAACCTGACAAAGGAAAGATGCTCGATTAATCATATTCATATTATAGCTACTAGCTTTCATCGGTCAAACATTCGTATGAAGCAATAAGCAAAGCGGGGTACTTGGAGCGCATTTTTAAAGCTCCGAACCAATTAAAAACCAGCTAAATAGCTCGCAGATTCAGCAACATAAACAGCGATGAACTCGATTCAATCAAACACATTTTGAACCGAAATCAAGAAGAAGAAACTGAACTATTTCTTCTGTTTTTATTTCGAAATTGCATCTCAGACCTCTCATTCAAACCTTTAGATTCTCATAATTTTAACTTTTTTTTGAAAAAAAAAAAAAAAAAAAACAGCTCCAAATTTGTGTGAAGAAGAAGATGAAGAAACGAACGACAGCACCGGGGTTTTGAAATGGAGGAGGCCGATTATCTCTTCTTTGGGATTGAGATGAAGGGGGACGACTGGTGATAAGGAGAAGGGGGGATCCCTTTCATTTTTGGTCGCTGAGGTTTGAGGTCAGAAAAGAGGGTGACGATGGGCAAAAGGGGAATACGGCGCTGGGTTCTTCAGGCAAGCTCCCTTCGAGATTAGGTCTCCTTCTCTAATTTTTAGGTCTGATCTTTGAGAAATGAGGAGGGTGTGTGGCTGAAGGGATTAGGGGGGTCTCTCATCTCTGTGTTGTTGAAGGTGAGAGGAAGAAGAGAGGAAACGGAGCTCCTCCTCCAAAGATAGAGATTAGCTCCCTTTTCATTAGGTCTAGGTCTTGTTTTAATAGGGAGAAATGGGTCGGGTAAGCGGGTCGTGGGTTCTGGACCGGTTTTCTCTTGGGCTGGGTGGAATTGGTGTGATGGGTAAGTGTTGGACCCAGAAAAGTTGGCCCAAATAGCTGTCTTTCCTTTCTCTCTTCAGCAAATAATTAAGCTTAAGTTGTAGCCATTTCAACTCCATATTCGCAAATTAAGCCTATTTTGAAAAATTAAGCTAATTATCGTTATTTTCTATTAATTAACTAAAAATGCATGTTTCAATGCATTAAGTCTATAATTTGATAAGTAATTAATTCCTAAAACTGCAAATTAAACCTAAGATGGCATGAAATGGAAATGTGATGATTTTTTATGATTTTCTATAATTTAAATATTAAGCATGCACGAAATGCAACTAAAATAAAGAAAAGTTCCTAAAATTCATTAAAAATTATTTTGATTATTTTAAAGGGTAATTTCCATGCGGGGCAAAAATTGGGTGTTCACAGCATTTTGAAAAAGTTCTGACCGAACCTTGCTTCAGAGGCTGCCTACATATCCTTGGCTATAAAGGAATCAGGTCGGTGTAGTTCTGGAAGTTTTGGTAGGTGGGACTACCGGGAAGCTGTGATTTCACTGTTGTTGCTGCTGCTTACTGTTCGTTGAGCTCCTTATTACACCAAAATCAAAATGAAAAAGACTAAACTAAACCTATCAACTATGAGTTACAAGAGTCCTATCTATTAGTCCGCCAAAGCTTGATCTTGAGTCTTGGCTGCTTTTATACAGACGTGATCTAGACCTTGATGCTTGTTAGTTGTAGGCGCCGGTTCAATCTTCTTCAGCTTTTCGGGTCAAGAAAGGGCATGCATAGCTTGTTACTTCGATATGTGTTGAGCAGTCTACATCATTTCCGCTTCTGCATCTTGGGTTTGGTCTTCTCTTTTCTTCTTTTCTTTATTCTGAATTGAGACGTCTTCTTTTGGTCGTCACGAATCCATTGTCCTAAAAATGCAATCTGTACAAAATCAAAAAGCAAACGAACGAAATTTTCTGCCCCAGTTTTCACTAGGAAAATTTCGTGAGTTATTGTGAGGAAATCTATGCTACTTTAATATTGAAAGCAATGAAAAGCCGAGAACAGTGCACCCGGAGTTATTGTAGACTAGGGAGTGGATACCCTATGCCTAAAAAGTAAAATCAACTAGGGATTGGAGACCCTATGTTGGAAAAGATCGGCAGGTTATGTTGTCGTCAAGAAAAGATCACCGGGTTATGCCGATGTCTAGGAAGAAGATCGACGGGTTATGCCGCTGCCAAGAGAGAGACTACCTGGTTATGCTGGTGTCTGGAAAGGTCAACAGGTTATGTTGTTGCCCGGAAAAGAGATCACTGGGTTATGCCAGTGTCAAGAAAATGATCAACAGGTTATGCTGTTTTCAGGAAAAAAAAGATCACCAAGTTATATTGGTGTCTGGGAAGGTCAACAGGTTATGCTGTTGCCTGGGGAAAAGGAGATCACTGGGTTATGCCAGTGTCAAGAAAATGATCAACAGGTTATGCTGTTGCCTGGGGAAAAGGAGATCACTGGGTTATGCTAGTGTCAGGATATGATCAACATGTTATGCTGTTGTCAAGAAAAGATCACCAGGTTATGCCGGTGTCTGGAAAGGTCAACAGGTTATGTTGTTTCTTGAGGAAAAGGAGATCACTGGGTTATGCCAGTATCAGGAGATGATCAACAGGTTATGCTGTTGTCAGAAAGATCACCAGGTTATGCCGGTGTCCGGAAAGGTCAACAGGTTATGCAATTGCCTGGAGGCAAAGCGATTACTGGGTTATGCCAGTATCAGGAGATGATCAACAGGTTATGTTGTTGTCAGAAAGATCACCAGGTTATGCTGGTGTCTGGAAAGGTCAACAGGTTATGCTGTTGCCAGGAAAAGAGATTACCGGGTTATGCCGATATCTAGAGAAGATCAACAGGTTATGATGTTGTCAGAAAAAGATCACCAGGTTATGCTGGTGTCTGGAAAGGTCAAACAGGTTATGCTGTTGCTGGGAAAAGAGATTACCGGGTTATGCCGATATCTGGAGAGGATCAACAGGTTATGCTGTTGTCAGAAAAAGATTACCAGGTTATGCTGGTGTCCGCTAGGGAGTGGGACCCTATGTTGGAGGAGTCATCGGGTTATGCCGGCATCCACTAGGGAGTGGGACCCTATATTGGCATCAACTAAGGAATGGAGACCCTATATTGGCATCAACTAGGGAGTGGGACCCTATATTGGCATCAACTAAGGAATGGAATATCCTATGTTGGGAAAGGTGTAGCTAGGGATTGGAGACCCTATACCACTTTAGGTTTGGATTATTTTCAACATCGTTCTCTTCTTTTCTTTCTTTTCTTTTCTTTTCTTTTCATTTTATTTTGAGTGAGTGCGAGAAAGAATTTTGGAGAAAACTTCCCTTTCTGGAGTTGTTGCTGCAGATCCCCTTCTAGTTCTTGCGCAGTTCCTTTTGGTTGCGCCTGCTTTTTGCACGGTTACTTTTGAGTTGAACCTGTTTCAGATTTTCAAACAAAGAACAATTTGTTAGTTTGAAACGGTGGTTGGTTTTGCGGCCTTGATTTTCAACTGCTTGATCTCAGTTCTTTTGATGACGATATCAACCACTTGCTTGCTGGGGATTGGGTTTCATCTCTAATCCCGGGGACCTTGGCTTTCCAGATTTTACCATGGCGAATCACCATGTGGGACCCAACATTTTGTTTTGCCTTTGTAGGCCTTTCACTTGCTTTTTTCTTCTGGATTTCCAGAGTATCGGGGAAGTTTTGGCCCCTCAAAGTCTGCTGCAACGGTTAGTCGCGGGACTTAACCTTTCAAATTTCATTTCGCTTTTATTGGCCTTTCATTTCTGACTTTTCTTCCAACTTTAACTTTAGGGCATTTGGAATATTTCGGCTTTTCAAACCTTGCCGAGATGGTTAGCCACGTGGGACTCAACCTTTTAACTTTATTCGCCTTTATAGGCACTTAAATTTTATCTCCTCCTTCCAGGGTTCTGAATTTGTAGCATCGGCTGCCATGGCCAGTCGAGATCGACTTGATGCCCCTGACGAGGCTGGGTGCCTTTTGCATATTAGCCCGTGTCAAATGAGAAACCTGTAAATCAATCTTGCCATCCTTTCTTTGCCTTAGTTTAAGAACAGAGTAAGACTGAAAAGGATTCAAAAGAAAAATAAATGATAGAATGGACAATGAATTTAAACAAGACGTGTCCCTTTCGGGGAAAGGAAAGAAGGACTCATCTGAAGTGCATGCGGACTTCAATGAACATGACATGCCGTTTGGACTGGATGCCTGACCCGTGTAAACCGTTCGACTCTCAGAAATTCATCACAACTATTACCTCGAGATTGAGAAACCTTGCCCCGAAAACGTTTCTATGTCAGTGACCAATTATCCTCTTTTCGATCAGTGGTGCCCTTTGCGGGTTTTCACCGACTAACCTCTCTCATTTCTCTTCTTACCGTCGCCTCACGGTGCCCGTGTGGGTTTTCACCGATAAGACTCTCTCATTTCAATTTCTCTCATTTGCTTATATTAGATCCGAACAATTGTATCCTCCAATTTTGGACATCTTTGACGATTGATCTGAAGGACTTCAACAGGATTTTGGGTAAAAATAATTTGGACTGAATTACAACTTTAGAACCTTTCAAGCGACACATCGCCGAACATATCATAACTTCTGCCCCAGTTTAATTTTGGGGGAATTTGGATTTTTATTTTGGCGTGACTGAACCCCAAGGAGAGGTTGCCTACGTATCCTTTCGGAATCAAGTCAGACGTAGTTCAGGAAATATTTTGTTTTTGTTTGGTTTTTCTTTTGATTTTTGTTTTGTTTTTTCCTCTTCTTTTTTTTTTTTTTTTTGCTTTCCTTGTTCTCTTTTTCTTTTCATTTCATTTTTATTTTTTGCTCTTTTTTTTTTTAACAACACTTTCACGTTCCAAAGAGGGTAATCAAAGGAAGGTAACCGGCTCAAAGGGTTGGCAAAAGGGGTAATAGTGTTTGGGTAGCGAGAATGAAAGCCTTCGTCATCTCAACCGGAGAACATTTAATACTATATGGAGGATCAAACATAGTACCTTTAAACTGCACCTGCGTTGACAGTTATTTCTGGGACACTTTTTTTTTCGAGCCCCAAGTACAACGCACTCTTTTGGCAGTACTCTTGTTGCAATGCATGGACCTTTCCAATCTAAACCGCTTTTCCTTTGGCTATTCTGATTCATTATTTTATTTCCTTGACCAAACTTTATTTGCATTTCTGATCCTTGATTTATTATATCGAACCCTCACGGCGTTTTAAGATCTTTTGACTGTACCTGCGTTGAGAGTTGTTTCGGGGACAATTTCTTCGATGTACCCCAAGCACAAACGCACTCTTTTGACAGTACTCTTGTAGTAATGTATGGACCTTTCTAATCTGAACCAATTTTCCTTTGGTTATCCTGATTGTTTTATTTCGTTGATCTAACTTCATTTGCATTCTGACTCTTGATTCATTATTTCGGAGTCTGACAACGTTTTAAGATCTGGGCATGAAGTCCGCAGGCATGTCATGTTATTGAAATCTGCATTTAAACAGAACTGAAAGTAGCATAAGAAAAAAGAGACAAGATTAAGAAAAAAGACATTTTTTTGGAAAATGAAATAATAATTCCATTTGATTTTTGATTTTAGATTTTTTTTTTTTGTTTTGACAATTTAGAGATAGAAGGGTTTACATTGGAAAGTAAGACAATAAAGTAAAACATCCGGATCACACCCTGAGATAATCTTGACGCAAAAAGGATAGCAAGACTGGCTACCGGGGACTCCCATCTGAAGGGGAAACTTTCAGGCTTGGCAACCGTTTTTTGGCTTTTCTTCCGTTTCGGCAATGGCTGCAATGGCTTTCAGTGCCGGATCAAATTCTTCATTTCCACAAATCATTCCAACTATGACCCAGTGTGAGCAGGCAGGGGATTGTTTATCATATTAGGGTTTTCTTCATCCCTAAGCACTATTTCCTGGACCTCGATGAGATCTTCCACTGCTCTTTTAAGAGTCCAACAATCTTCAGTGTTATGCCCCACTGCTCCTGAGTGGTATTCACATCTAGCATCAGCTCGGTGCGAGGGGAACTCGAGGTTCGGCCTGTTTGGGGCCACTGGTTGTAGCATACCTCTCTTGACCAACTTTTGGAACAAGCTATAGTATGATTCACCAATAGGGGTGAATTGATTCTTTTGGAAAGGCTCTCTTGGGCGCGGATTGTATTGGGAAACATTTGATTGGGGATTATATGGATCTTGGTAAGGATGGGCATTTCTGGGAAGTGGAGCTCGGTTTTGGGTATAATTTTGTGGCCCCGTGTAAGATTTCACGTTCATCACCGCATAGGGAGGCGGTGCCACGACATATGTTGCATCATCTTGGTAGGGATAATAGTGTTGGGGGACTTTAGGAAGCATACATGATTGGTTGAAATCCCTTTGGGGCCCCTTCGAGCTAGAAGTCATCATGGCTCCCTCTTCTATCTCATTCTTGTTCAACAAACCCCCTGACCCATTCTGAACGACTTCTGATGTAGCCTTAAAAGTAGCTTGACTCAAAATTCGGCCCGTTTCTAAACCACTTTCGACCATCTCCCCAATTTTGATAGCTTCAGCAAATGGTCTACCCATAGCAGACATCATGTTCTGGAAGTAGTCTGCCTCTTGGGCCTGTAGGAAGACCGTAACCATTTCTGCTTCGTCCATTGGAGGCTTTACCTGGGCGGCTTGCTCGCGCCATTTGACAGCATATTCGCGGAAGCTTTCCGCAGTTTTCTTTTTCAGATTGGACAAAGAGTTCCTGTCAGGAGCGATGTCCACATTATACTGGAACTGGCGGACAAAGTCTCGGGCCAAATCGTCCCACACATGCCAATGTGTAATTTCTTGATCCATATACCATTCAGTAACGATCCCGGTGAGGATTTCTCCAAAGTAGGCTATTAGAAACTCTTCCTTTCCACCGGCACCTCTCAGCTGGTTACAATATCGTTTCAAGTGAGCAATCAGGTCTCCGTGCCCGTCATATTTTTCAAACTTTGGCATCTTGAAACCAACTGGCAGGTGAACATGTGGAAACATGCATAAATCGGAGTAGGAGAGACTCTTCTGACCACTCAAACCCTGAATGTTTTTTAAGCTTTGCTCTATGCTTGTCATCCTCCGAGCCATTTCTTCCTGCTCGGGGTTTCTCATCGTTCTTTGCTGCCCCCTGGGAGACTCATATTGCGGGTGCTGAGGGTATGATTTTTGCCTGGGCACTGTTGGATGTGCCGTAGTCGAGATTGGTGGCACAACGAACATTGTTGGCGGTGCCCTTGAATCTGGCGCCTGGGGGTGATCCATAGAAGGCATTCCGGGGCCATTAGACGGCATTAGGGGGTTCCCATATGGGATGAATGGGTTGGGCACAAGGATGTTGGGAAGCCCATCTGAAACGGGAATCAACCCAAGAAAACCAGGGATTACACTTGGCAGTTTCCTGCCGTTAGACCAGGCGTCCCACATTTCCAACATGTGGTGACACAACATTCTGTTTTCTTCAGCAGTTGTTAATTCCAGCTGCGGAATAGCCGATGACGGGCTATCCTCAGGACCGATGATTGGCAGATTACCGACGGAGGCCANATTCAATGCTTCTACCATGTATTCGAACGGCTGCGTGTTTCATCCCGGCCTTTAAATGTCCCTTTCTAATTTTATCTCTTTTTTTTTGAATTTTCTATATCTCGATTTCTTTTCCTTTCTCTTTTTGTTATTTTCGCTCTTTATTTTTCTCAGTTATTTTGTCACTCTTTTTTCTTTTTTCCTTTTTCGCTCTATTTTTCCACTTTCTTTTCACTCTTTTCTTTATTTTTCACTTTCTTATTTATTTATTTTTTGGCTATGATCGAATCCTACGTGGATTGCCTACGTATCATGACGCCGCATGAATCAGATCTTGCGTAGTTCGGGAAGATTGATAATGAATTAAATAAACTAACTTTGTTCTTTTTTTTATTTTTTTATTATATATTTGTTTTAATTTTATCGAACTCAGACACATGTTTCTTTTTGAATTTTCTGAAGGAAAGGCTGTAAAAGGAGAAAAGAAATATTTTTGGCTCTTTTTCTCTTCTTTTATTTTTGAAATGTTTGAATAAAGACTTCTAAAGAAGAAAGAAAATATTTTGATTGGACTTTGAAATTTTACTAATTTGCTAATTCGCTCCCAACTATCTTAACTATTTCTATACTTTTCAACTTCTTAGTGCCCGGAATATGGCACAGAGGACTTTTATTGGCCAAGATCGAATTGTTTACAATATAGACAAGGACTTGTACGAGCAAGATTATGATGAACAGAGATTCCGAGAAATTGATGAGTTCGAATAGATGTTTTTACTTAAGATTCTTTTGTCCTGTAAATTTTCGAGTTCCATACAAAAAAACAAAACTCGGATAAAGGGATTAACTTTCCTGTTTTCAGTTGGTGTACTCCTTCCATAGCAGCTACTGCAGAAAATGCCCAACAGCACCATGTGTGTGTTTGCATAGTATCAAAAAGTTATGTGTTGGTACAAAAGTAATAGTGAACTTTTCTGGAAGAGGCAAGCTGCAATTTTTGAATTTTTTTTAAATATAACTTTGTCGATTAAGTGACACCATAAGAAAACTAATGAGAATTTACCCCTTGTTATTGACACCCTTAGAAACACAAAAAGTTGTTTTACCAAATTTTGTTATTTCACATCATATATTTTTGTTATCACATCACAGTCTACAAGCTCTTGCTCTGATAAAGGGATTAACTTTCCGGTTTTCTGGGGCAAGCTTTAAAGATCTAGGTGAATTGAATGAGGATTTGAGTAAAAAGTCTATTATTTTGGGCAATGGCCTCAAGATTTCAGCAGCTGATATCATTGTCTTTCCATCCCTAACTTCAGTCTCTTTAAATTTAAAGACTTAATTTCCAGGCGACTGAAACCTTCAACAATATCGAATTTCATAGTTTCCGAAGCAGGACAACCTGACAAAATGTTCACAATAGTGTCATCCCTTAACACTGAATAACCCGACTTTATGCTCTTTAGATATTTCGACGATATGACCGCACAATTAATGCTACAATATTTAACATCTAAAGTTATCAGCGACAAACATTTGCAGAGAGATTTAGGCAATTGGTACCTGCCATCAGCAGATGACCAGAATACGCCATTTTACACTTTTCTCTCAACAACAAATCTAACACATCTACTATAGTATAGATCTACTGGATATATGTTAATGTCACCGCAGTAAATTTCGAATTTTTAATTTTGGAAGAAATCGAATGAGCTAATACACAGTCAATAAAGGATCAGAAGCTTTCTAATTTCATGAAACTATTACAAGTAAAATTAAAGTTATAAACCGTAAGACCAGCGAGTCAGTCAAGTGAGAGATACGGTCTAAGGCATCTTCGACTCCAGTGACTGTCACTTTTTGTTTCTTCGAACTCTGATAGAAACAAATTACTGCACTTGCTTAGATAGACGGACTATATCTATATTAAAGGTGATGTCGGATATAAATTCCGAACTATTTTGCTGGAGAAGGTCCAATTTGAGCCACCTGCATCAAAAAGTGTGAAGTGAGAAGCGGAGTCGAATATATACAAATAAAAAAAATTGAGTCAGAGACCAAAAAGGCTAGTAGCTCATATGCAGACTCAAAAACAAAGAACAGTAGTGGTGCGAAGAAAACTGCTGCAGATAATCTCACTGCTGCTGAAAACGAGAAGTTGCTGGTTGAGGAGATAGATGTTGGTGAAGAAAATGTCGTCAAGTTGTTAGTGGCCTGGAAAATCAAAGAGTTCTGAAGACACGTATCCATTATTAAAATGTTGTCTCTATTTGCCAAAGCAGGCATATCACCAAAGATTCGGCCTTCAGCCAGCAACTCGCTTAGCCCTTTTACTTCCTCGCCCTGAATTTCCTTCTTCTGTTCCCCTTTTTTAATCTTTCTCATTTTGATTCTTTCTTCTGTTTATTCCACAGAAGCTTTTCTTTTTCAGTTTCAGGCGAAATCTGATTAATTGGAGCTGATTTTCCAGTCTTCGAGTCTCAGGCCCCAAAAGTGGAGTTTGCAGTTAAAGCTAATGATTGTGAGGTACTGGATGTTTCTGGTGAAGATTGCATCGCTTCCAATTGAATCTCCATAGATGACCGACCAACCCATGTAACATCGCCCTCTATTGAAAGATCAGTATCAATACAAATAGGGTTTTTGAGAGGCATCTTGGAAAGCTTTCAAAATAAGCCTGAATCATGTTAATCTCTTCAATTTTGGCAGCAAAACTTAACTTCTCCGGCACTTCCGCATTATTGAGCAAATACTTCACCAATGGAAACACAAAATCATTTTTACTAGAGCAAATAACTGGTGCAAGTTCTGGCGTAAATCTGTCACTCAAACTGGAATTTTGGTTGTGAAAACACTACTCAAACTGGTGCACCAAAGTAGTTGAAACAGTGCAAAATATTGTCTGGAACAGTGCAAATTATATCTTCCAAATACTGATGCAACCACTAGTGCAAACTGGTGCAAAACTGGAACTTTTAGGAATGTCGCAGAACTAATCAGCAGCTACTTTCAGTTAGAACTTAATCAAACCAGCAGCAACCCATATCAGTAGCTAATCAAACAGAAACTGCAACAGATGCATTAAAATGGGACAAAACAAGCAATTTTTAATTCAATCTCCCAAGTTCAAAGTATGAACAATTTCTTCCTAAGGAAGGCTTCAACATATTTCCAGCCAATTTTCATTTCAGTAGCTACCAAAAGATCTTCAGCAACAAACAATTTGAATTTCTATCATTAACGGGAAGGAATTCACAAAGTTGGTCGAAAACTGGAGAAAGAAACTAAAGCAGAAAATTCAACACTCAATTCAATCAACAAACAAATTAAATCACATTCTTTCATCGCGTATAAATTCAATTGTTACTCGTTTGAGGGTAAACAGAGTTCAACAACTCATAATCTGGCTTGTCTCCCTGATTGCGTTATATGCAATGACCTCAAAGTGATTACTTCATATAGTTGTGACTTGTACTTTAAAACATTATACTAACAAAAATAGCGTGTCATACGTGGTGGAAACTTGGAACTAGGATACTGCACCTACTATATTGAACACTACGGTAAAAAAGACAGATGATTCACTTGGCTATCAAGATTAAAGGACATGATATATATACTTTCTCAGACAATTACAATGTTGAGCCAGGGAATATGAAAATTGGTAAAAAAAATTTAATCAAACAAAACTGTTAAAAAAAAAGTAAACAGAGACCTGCTGAGCGAGTCCAACGTGGTGGAAACTTGTACTTTAAAACATTATACTAACAAAAATAGCGTGTCATACGTGGTGGAAACTTGGAACTAGGATACTGCACCTACTATATTGAACACTACGGTAAAAAAGACAGATGATTCACTTGGCTATCAAGATTAAAGGACATGATATATATACTTTCTCAGACAATTACAATGTTGAGCCAGGGAATATGAAAATTGGTAAAAAAAATTTAATCAAACAAAACTGTTAAAAAAAAAGTAAACAGAGACCTGCTGAGCGAGTCCAACGTGGTGGAAACTTGTACTTTAAAACATTATACTAACAAAAATAGCGTGTCATACGTGGTGGAAACTTGGAACTAGGATACTGCACCTACTATATTGAACACTACGGTAAAAAAGACAGATGATTCACTTGGCTATCAAGATTAAAGGACATGATATATATACTTTCTCAGACAATTACAATGTTGAGCCAGGGAATATGAAAATTGGTAAAAAAAATTTAATCAAACAAAACTGTTAAAAAAAAAGTAAACAGAGACCTGCTGAGCGAGTCCAACGTGGTGGAAACTTGTACTTTAAAACATTATACTAACAAAAATAGCGTGTCATACGTGGTGGAAACTTGGAACTAGGATACTGCACCTACTATATTGAACACTACGGTAAAAAAGACAGATGATTCACTTGGCTATCAAGATTAAAGGACATGATATATATACTTTCTCAGACAATTACAATGTTGAGCCAGGGAATATGAAAATTGGTAAAAAAAATTTAATCAAACAAAACTGTTAAAAAAAAAGTAAACAGAGACCTGCTGAGCGAGTCCAATCAACACAGGAGTACAATACAGAACAGTAGATCAAAACAAGTTTAGCTGGTTCTGTGGCATAGACGCCCACTAGACTGGAATTGAATCCGAACCTCGTTGAGCAACTCCAGCAAGCACTCATTTCAAAAGCTCAATATGTAAGGCCGGAGATTAAATAAAAAACGAATTTAAGAAACATTAAAACTCTGCCTCTTGCTTTTGATGCGATAATTGGATGTGGAAGGGGAAATAACAATTCTACCAAGCACCACTCTAACAGACTGTTTAAGAGAAATCAAGCAAACACCATCAATGAACTGAAGCAGGAAAACACACTTAATTCTGCCACCCAAACTAGTTATATTAGCCTCCACAGTTGTTAGTTTGAGGTTCTTAAGTGCTCTGTTTAGCTCTGAGAACAATTCAAGTTGTGCCCTCCACAGTTGTGCACACAGGAAACAGAAGAAAGAAGTGCTCAAATAATGCTGAACTGATGTCCCAAATCAGTACAAACATTGCACTTAAACTGTGCAGAATTGCAGCTCAAATGTGCAAAAAAAAAAAGTCAGTTTTCAGTTCATCAGAAAAATCAACTTAACTCCCAAACTAAAACCGAAACCATGCTCAATAATTCAAGCCTCTCATTCAACAGTAGACTAAGATGAATTTTCAATTCAGAAACTTAAACGTCCAACCAAAATTTGACCAAACTACTTAATGAACTCAGCAGAAACCATACCATAAATCACACCAAAAAAGTTCACACAAGTATTCAGTTCTTAAGTTAGGAATCAGGCTTAAAACTTGATCAGCTTCTCAAAAACCTTTCATCGAATAGGAAGTAGGAAGTAAGAATGCTATTAAATGCTACCTAAAACAACTACAAACAACCTGGTGGAATTCTAGTAGAAACTGAACCAAAGTGCAAGTAGTTTTCTTCAAAAACTTTTAGAACTACAACACAATTTAGCTAAACAGATGCAGTAAGGGATTGGAGCTTCAGCAACTCAAACCACATTTTAGATCAATATTCAGAAAATCAAGCAATAAGGAGCTCGAGTCAAATTCACGGACTCGACTCAGAAAGATCGAGCCAATGTTCAGTAGAAACTGAATTCTCTCCAAAATTTTCAGAAATCAGAGATGGAGCTCAGTTTTAAACTCAAGGAATCAAACTTGTACTTAGAGAAAATCTGAAGCTATGTTCTACAATTCAATTTCAAACTCAATGAAATATTTTTTTGAGATTATGAAAATTGTGAAAAATAAAAAGGTAGAAAAATATTTTTGTATTTTGATTTGTCCTTTTTGAATAAAGAAATATTTTTTGGGTTCTAATACTTTTATTTTTTATCTTTTATTTGTTTGGAATTTCCTAAGAAAATACTCCTAAAGAAGGAATAAAAGGAGAATATTTTTTTTATTGGGTTTTCTTTTTATTGGGGGCCGGAACCGATAAGGTATGCCTACGTATCTCACATTCGGTGAGAATCAGACCCGCGTAGTTCTGTCAGTTTTGACGGAACTGGGGAAACGTGACTTTTGAGGACATTCAATTATTTTCTTTCTTCTTATAGACCGAGTTTCAGATTTTTAATACCTACCTCTCACTTTTTGTTTTTTGATTTTCTTTTTTTTTTCTTTTGATTTTCCTTCCTATTCTAGAAGTCGGTCAACATGCATGCCGAAACAAACAGATGCCAAGTAGCACGTAAGATGCATCAAGATGGTCTTTTATTTTGGATTCATCTGTCTTAGACAGACCCAACCCCTGTGTTGAGTCCCCTAAGTCAAATGCATGTGATGCAAACAACGCACTTACTAGGGATCCGGAATGAGGTTATGTCATTCTAAGNACACAGTTTTATACGCAATTCAGATAATATCAAAGCGGTAAATGCGACAATTAACACATTAGGTTTAAACACGTAAAATTAGATAATGAAAGCCAAAATATAACAGTTATATAAGCTCGAATTCTTGAACCCTGAACCAGAGATTCTGGGTTCAGTCCCCAGCAGAGTCGCCAGAGCTGTCACACCTCCTTTTTCCACTACCCCTCGTATATATTGATGAAAGGGGTAATGAGGGAGTTTTTCCACTTTAAGTGACATTATTCGACTTTGGGAATTATTATTATTTCAAAGTCGCCACCCGGGTTTTTGATGATGCTCCGGGACACCGTTTTGGTTTGAAAATCCCAACCGAGGAATTTGACTCTGTTTTAATTTGTCTGCGACCAGAAATCCGAGTAAGGAGTTCTGTTAACCCGGGAGAAGGTGTTAGGCATTCCCGAGTTCCGTGGTTTTAGCACGGTCGCTTAACTATTAATATTTGGCCTAAATTATCTGATTATTTACGTGTTTTAACCTATTGTGCATTTAGCCCTTTTCATTTTAACCGCTTTTAGTGTTTATGGATTTATCTTGAAAAACGAGTCACGCTAACGTTCACTCGTATGCTTTTGGACATGTTATAATTGCGCCACATGAAATGCACCTGCGGATTTCAACATGTGATTTTATTATTGTTTTGAGTTGGAGTCGGGGACATGAGTTGTTACACCCGAATGTAGATTACGTAGTCAAGACTGTGGTCGCGATGATTTAATTGCTTATTTGAAGCAAAACTATTACCTATTCATAAGTTTTTGTCTTTTCCTAAACTATTTGTTTTCCTAATGTTTAAGACCAGTTATGGAAAGCTGAAGCGATGGAGCTATTCAATGAAGTGAATATATTGAGACCAATTTACATTACTAGTTCAACACTAAGTATTAGTTCTTATTCCAATTCAACTACTATTAAATGTGTGGGCATTAATCTGCTTATACTACATTTGGCATATTGCACGACTTCAAACTCGATCATAAAATCGAAATGATTAGGAACAAACACAGGAATAATGAGATTGCACAGAGTTATAAGCATGAAAAGACCAATGATTCAAAACTTCTAAACTTAATGCTCATCCATTATAAAACAAGTTCCAATAAACTCCAGAGTAATCCCAGGATCTAGTTAGCTAAATTCCAACAAATTGCAGTCAACTTCATGGATTCGTAAAGGGCAAATGGAGATCTAGCATTATTGAATCATGCTGAAACATAAGGGATATATAAGAAGAAATTACAGGCTAGATTGTATTGATATCAAGGAACATAATTCATAATGCATAACTTGAGTTTCAACAGGAATCATCCACCACTCTCTAAAGTAATTTCAGCTAATTGATTACATAAACCAAACATAAAAATGAAGGATTCAGTGTGTGTGCCTAGTGATGAGATCAAAATATCATGAGAAAGGCCAAATAAAGGCTAGGAATACGGACTTAGGAGCTCAACAAATCAGCAATAGAGTTAGCAGAAAACAGCATCAATCCTAGCCAAAAATCAACTCGAAAATCCAGGAATTGTCAAACCAAACAAAACAGAAATCGGGCATTAGTGATAGCCAACTTTAGCCTTCATTTTTCTAACCAATTAATCGACTCAAATGCTAAAACTTACACTAACAGATACACATGACAAATTTAAGAACCAGAACAGATTCGGAACATAATGATTTCAGAATTTTACAAAACCTGACAAAGGAATCATGCTCGATTAATCATATTCATATTATAGCTACTAGCTTTCATCGGCCAAACATTCGTATGAAGCAATAAGCAAAGCGGGGTACCTGGAGCGCATTTTTAAAGCTCCGAACCAATTAAAAACCAGCTAAATAGCTCGCAGATTCAACAACATAAACAACGATGAACTCGATTCAATCAAACCCATTTTGAACCGAAATCCAGAAGAAGAAACTGAACTATTTCTTCTGTTTTTATTTCGAAATTGCATCTCAGACCTCTCAGTCAAACCTTTAGATTCTCATAATTTTAACTTTTTTGTAAAAAAAAAAAACAGCTCCAAATTTGTGTGAAGAAGAAGATGAAGAAACGGACGACAGCACCGGGGTTTTGAAATGGAGGAGGCCGATTATCTCTTCTTTGGGATGGAGATGAAGGGGGACGACTGGTGATAAGGAGAAGGGGGGATCCCTTTCATTTTTGGTCGCTGAGGTTTGAGGTCAGAAAAGAGGGAGACGATGGGCAAAAGGGGAATACGGCGCTGGGTTCTTCAGGCAAGCTCCCTTCAAGATTAGGTCTCCTTCTCTAATTTTTTTAGGTCTGATCTTTGAGAAATGAGGAAGGTGTGTGGCTGAAGGGATTAGGGGGGTCTCTCATCTCTGTGTTGTTGAAGATGAGAGGAAGAAGAGAGGAAACGGGGCTCCTCCTCCAAAGATAGAGATTCGGTCCCCTTATTTTTAGGTTTAGGTCTTGTTTAATAGATGAGGGAAACGGGTCGGGTTGGCGGGTCGTGGGGTGTGGGAATTGGGCTGAATTTGGGGTACTGGGCCACTGATTTTGGCCCAATTTGGACACCCCTCTTTTCTCATTCTTTTAGCCACTTTAGGCTCAAATTTTAATTTAAATATATTTCTTGGCTAGCCTATGTATTTATTTTATCTAGTGATTGACTAGTGCAACTAATTGATTAATTAACCTACGGATGCAATTTTGATTTTCAGAAGATATATTTAATAATGTAACTAAATCCTAAAAATGTAATTTTACCTTAAATGGCACGAAATGAAAATGAAACAATTTTTATGTTTTTTTCTATAATTTTAAAGTAGTAAACATGCATGAAATGTAGCTAAAATAAAGAAAAGTTCCTAAAGTTCATTAAAAATTATTTTTGATTATTTTAAGGAGTAATTTCCATGCGGGGCAAAAATTGGGTGTTCATAGCTGCCCCTCTTTGCTCGAGAACATGAAGAGTTTTCGGGCAAAGATAAAGTGAGCAACCACAAGCAATTTTTGCCCGTTTGGTACTCCGCTTTGGAAGCATTTTGAAAAAGTTCTGACCGAATCTTGCTTCAGAGGTTGCCTACATATCCTTGGCTATAAAGGAATCAGATCAGTGTAGTTCTGGAAGTTTTGGTAGCTGGAACTACCGGGAAGCTGTGATTTCGCTGCTGTTGCTGCTGCTTACTGCTCGCTGAGCTCCTTATTACACTAAAATCAAAATGAAAAAGACTAAACTAAACCTATCAACTATGAGTTACAAGAGTCCTATCTATTAGTCCGCCGAAGCTTGATCTTGAGTCTTGGCTGCTTTTATACAGACTTGATCTGGACCTTGATGCTTGTTAGTTGTAGGCGCCGGTTCAATCTTCTTCAGCTTTTCGGATCAAGAAAGGGCATGCATAGCTTGTGACTTCGATCTGTCTTGAGCAGTCTACATCATTTCCGCTTCTGCATCTTGGGTTTGGTCTTTTCTTTTCTTCTTTTCTTTATTCTGAATTGAGACGTCTTCTTTTGGTCGTCTCGAATCCATTGTCCTAAAAATGCAATCTGTACAAAATCAAAAAGCAAACGAACGAAATTTTCTGCCCCAGTTTTCACTAGGAAAATTTCGTGAGTTATTGTAAGGAAATCTATACTACTTTATTATTGAAAGCGGTGAAAAGCCCGGAACAGTGCACCCGGTGTTGTTGTAGACTAGGGAGTGGATACCCTATGCCTTTAAAAGTAAAATCAACTACGGATTGGAGACCCTATGTTGGAAAAGATCGGCCGGTTATGCTGTCGTCAGGAAAAGATCACCGGGTTATGCCGATGTCCGGGGGAAGATCGACGGGTTATGTCGCTGCAAAGAGAGAGATCACCTGGCTATGCTGGTGTCTGGAAAGGTCAACAGGTTATGCTGTTGCCGGGAAAAGAAATCACTGGGTTATGCTAGCGTCAAGAAAATGATCAACAGGTTATGCTGTTGTCAGGAAAAAAAAGATCACCAGATTATGCTGGTGTCTGGGAAGGTCAACAGGTTATGTTATTGCCTGGGGAAAAGGAGATCACTGGGTTATGCCAGTGTCAGGATGTGATCAACAGGTTATGCTGTTGCCCGGAAAAGAGATCACTGGGTTATGCCAGCGTCAAGAAAATGATCAACGGGTTATGTTGTTGTCAGGACAAAAGATCACCAGGTTATGCTGGTGTCTGGGAAGGTCAACAGGTTATGCTGTTGTCAAGAAAAGATCACCAGGTTATGCTGGTGTCTGGAAAGGTCAACAGGTTATGCTGTTGCTTGAGGAAAAGGAGATCGCTGGGTTATGCCGGTGTCTGAAAGAGGTCAACAGGTTATGCTGTTGCCTGGGGGCAAAGAGATTACTGGGTTATGCCAGTATCAGGAGATGATCAACAGGTTATGCTGTTGTCAGAAAGATCACCAGGTTATGCTGGTGTCTGCTAGGGAGTGGGACCCTATGTTGGAGGAGTCATCAGGTTATGCCGGCATCAACTAGGGAATGGGACCCTATGTTGGCATCAACTAAGGAATGGAATATCCTATGTTGGGAAAGGTGTAGCTAGGGATTGGAGACCCTATACCACTTTAGGTTTGGATTGTTTTCAACATTGTTCTTTTCTTTTCTTTTCTTTTCTTTTCATTTTATTTTGAGTGAATGCGGGAAAGAATTTTGGAGAAAACTTCCCTTTCTGGAGTTGTTGCTGCAGAGCCCCTTCTAGCTCTTGCGCAGTTCCTTTTGGTTGCGCCTGCTTTTTGCACGGTTACTTTTGAGTTGCACCTGTTTCAGATTTTCAAACAAAGAACAATTTGTTAGTTTGAAACGGTGGTTGGTTTTGCGGCCTTGATTTTCAACTGCTTGATCTCAAATCTTTTGACGAAGATCTCAACCACTTGCTTGCTGGGGATTGGGTTTCATCTCTAATCCCGGGGACCTTGGCTTTCCAGATTTTACCATGGCGATCGGTCATGTGGGACCCAACATTTTTGTTTTGCCTTTGTAGGCCTTTCACTTGCTTTTTTCTTCTGGATTTCCAGAGTATCGGGGAAGTTTTCTCCCTTCAAATTCTGCTGCAACGGTTAGTCGCGAGACTTAATCTTTCCAACTTTATTTCGCTTTTATTGTCCTTTCATTTCTGACTTTTCTTCCAACTTTAACTTTAGGGCATTTGGAATATTTCGGCTTTTCAAACCTTGCCGAGATGGTTAGCCACGTGGGACTCAACCTTTCACTTCATTCGCCTTTATAGGCACTTCAATTTGAATTTTCTCCTTTCAAGGGTTTTTGAGTTTGAAGCATCGGCCGCTATGGCCAGTCGAGATCGACTCGATGCCCCTGACGAGGCTGGGTGCCTTTTGCATATTAGCCCGTGTCAAATGAGAGCCCTGTAAATCAGTCTTGCCATCCTTTCTTTGCCTTAGTTTAGGAACAGAGTTAGACCGAAAGGGATTCAAAAGAAAAATAAATGACAGAATGGACAATGAATTTAAACAAGAGGTGTCCCTTTCGGGGAAAGGAAAGAAGGACTTATCTGGAGTGCATGCGGACTTCAATGAACATGACATGCCTTTTGGACTGGATGCCTGATCCGTGTAAACCGTCCGACTCTCAGAAATTCATCACAACTATTACCTCGAGATTGAGAAACCTTGCCCCGGAAACGTTTCCATGTCAGTGACCAATTATCCTCTTTTCGATCAGTGGTGCCCTTTGCGGGTTTTCACCGACTAACCTCTCTCATTTCTCTTCTCACTGTCACCTTGTAGTGCTCTTTGCGAGTTTTCACTAGCAAGACTCTCTCATTTTCAATTTCTCTGCTCACTGTCGCCTTACGGTGCCCGTGTGGGTTTTCACCAATAAGACTCTCTCATTTTACTTTTCTCTCATTTGCTTGCATGAGATCCAAATAATTGTATCCTCCAATTTTGATCATCTTTGCCGATTGATCGGAAGGACTTGAACGGGATTTGGGATAAAAAGAATTTGGACTGAATTACAACTTTGGAACCTTTCAAGCGAACTCATCGCCAAACCATTATAATTTCTGCCCCCGTTTCACTTTGGGGAGAATTTAGAATTTTATTTTGGTGTGACTGAACCCCAGGGAGAGGTTGCCTATGTATCCTTTCGGAATCAAGTCAGACGTAGTTCAGGCAACTTTATTTTTGTTTTTTGATTTGCTTTGATTTTTGTTTTGTTTTTCCTCTATTTTTTTGTGTTTTCTCTTTCTTTTGCTTTTCTTGTTCTCTTTTTCTTTTCTTTTCATTTTCTTTTTTTTTTCCCTTTTTTTTTCATTTTTTTTTCAACAACACTTTCACGTTCCAAAGAGGGTAATCAAATGAAGGTAACCGGCTCAAAGGGTTGGCAAAAAGGGTAATAGTGATTGGGTATCGAGAATGAAAGCCTTCGTCATCTCAATCAGAGAACATTTAATACTATATGGAGGATCGAACATAGTACCTTTTGACTGCACCTGCGTTGACAGTTGTTTCTGGGACATTTTCTTCGAGCCCCAAGTACAACGCACTCTTTTGGCAGTACTCTTGTTGCAATGCATGGACCTTTTCCAATCTGAACCAATTTTCCTTTGGTTGTTCCGATTCAATGTTTTATTTCCTTGACCAAAATTCATTTGCATTTCTGATCCTTGATTTATTATTTCGAACCCTGACGGCGTTTTAAGATCTTTTGACTGCACCTGCGTTCAGAGTTGTTTCGGGGACAATTTCTTCGATGTACCCCAAGCACAAGCACATTCTTTTGGCAGTACTCTTGTAGTAATGTATGGACCTTTCTAATCTGAACCAATTTTCCTTTGGTTATCCTGATTGTTTTATTTCGTTGATCTTTCATTTGCATTCTGACTCTTTGATTCATTATTTCGGAGTCTGACAGCGTTTTAAGATCTGGGCATGAAGTCCGCAGGCATGTCATGTTATTGAAATCTGCATTTAAACAGAATTGAAAGTAGCATAAGAAAAAAGAGACAAGATTAAGAAAGAGACATTTTTTGGAAATGAAATATTAATTCCATTTGATTTTTGATTTTTTTTGTTTTTTTTTTAATTTAAAGATAGAAGGGTTTACATTGGAAAGTAAGACAATAAAGTAAAACAT